>CAUYSK010011640.1:0-18295 GCA_963575035.1 Avahi laniger | reverse complement strand
CCCATTATGACAGAAGACAAATTACAATGATATCACTAGTTCTAGATTTTTAGTGAATTAAGGTTGACTTTTGAATAGATAAATCCACTCACATGTAATATTAACAAAATACAGTCGTGATAACTATTGAGCATATCAAGTGTTTGCCTTTCACAGTGCTGGAAGATTTATAGATTTTTTTATAGTTGATACCCTGATGTACTTTTTTTTTTTTTTTTTTGAGACATAGTCTCACTGTGTTGCCCGGGCTAGAGTGCCGTGGTGTCATCCTAGCTCACAGCAACCTCAAACTCCTGGGCTCAAGCGATCCTCCTGCTTCAGGCCACCATGCCCGGCTTGTTTTTTCTATATATTTTTAGTTGTCCAATTAATTTCTTTCTATTTTCAGTAGAGATGGGGTCTTGCTCTTGCTCAGGCTGGTCTCGAACTCCTGAGCTCAAACAATCCACCCGCCTTGGCCTCCCAGAGAGCTAGGATTACAGGCGTGAGCCACCGCGCCCGGTCCTGATGTATCTCTTGATTACATTAGGTAATGAACTCAGGAATGTCACGTCTTGAACTAGAAGCCTTTCTTTCATTGCATTGCTTATGAGCTAGATAAAGAAAATAAGTTATTTTTTCCTTTATTAAATTTTTAGTTTGACCAACTGGGTGAGATTTCCCCATAGCTCACTCTCAGTCTGGGCTATGATTTTGCATGTCAAACATTAGCATGGTCTTCACCATCTGACTCCTTTAACATGACAGTCCCTGGAAGGGGAATGACAGAATGTAGAAGGGAATGAGAGAGTATGAGGAGTAACTGCCCATTACGGTGACAAAAGGAGATTTTCATTTACTTCGTAGCGCTAATTGGAAATAGCAGTAAGGATTCCAAGGTAACACTGATAATTTATTAATAACTCTTTAACAGCTATGCATAGCTGGTAAGTAGAACAATAATAATAATAATAATAATAATAATAATTTCCTTAGAATCAGAAGACCCAAATTCAAATGACACTATCTTTGTGACACTTACTATCTTGGTCTATTAATGATCGTTTATCATGAGGTTAAATGTAATATATATATAAAGACACCAAAGTTCAAATTAGGAACTCATAATGTATGTTCATTCATAATTCAGATACGTATATATTTTGCCCACATTTTCAGGCACTTGAGTTCAAAGTGAAAGGAAATTTTAATATTAGACTAATTCAATTATGTAAATTAATATCAAAAAGTACCCTAGGTTTCTACTTTTATGTCTTGATAAAACTTGTTAATCTTCCATAATCATAACCAGAATGTGGAAAACTTAAGTAAATATCTGATATAAAAGATGCATCTCATCATACTTTTGTATTCCCATAGCAAAATATTATGCAAATAAATGAACAACTATGCAAATGAATGAATGAATGGAGTCTGGTTCAGAAACAACTGAATTCAGTATTCTGTACCCAGTGGAACACACAGTTTACTTTCTTTTGAAGTGAATCTAGTTTTTCTTTTTTCTTGTACAACAGGTCTTGTTACCAGTCTTGAAGGAGAATATTTAATTCATTTATAACATCAAACAATATGCTAGATAACTCTGTCTAACTTTTCTCTATCCAGAAAGAAAATGTTCTTCTTTAGAAATAGACATCATTTCAAATATGCGGGAGTGAAGAATTGTCCAAGAGAAAGTTGCTCATATGTAAAGTGAATTTAAGGTTTCTTATTCTCAGCAAGGCTTTCTAATGTGATTCTTTAAGTCACATTGTATAGTATATTTTCCTGAAGTAGCCCAGATTTTTACATTTGTAGTAAATAAACATGATTTGGAAACCCATATTGGGATGTTTCATGACACTATACAAGACCGCCAAGAATTTTGGCATTTTGCAATAAAAATTTTCCCCGATTTTGTCCTACATTCATTCGGTTTCAATTGTGTGTTTGCTGAGGGTATATACATACAATGTTTTACTTTCCTTTTGTATCTTTAAAATGCTCAAGATAATGCTGGGCATTCACTAAATACTTTCTGTTTATGCTTACCGAACAATTAATCATCTTCCTTGCTATTTCACTCATAATAATAGCCAACATTTATAGAGCTTTCATTATGTGTCAGGATTATTTTCTGGGCACTGATGTCATCCTGAGTAATTTCAAAACTTTTACAGAACAAAGGGACCCAAGATTTATCTATGGTATTGAAAAAAATAATGAAAAAATTAAGCAAACTAAAGAAAAGAAAGGTTAGATGTCTTGTCCAAAGTCACCTAGGAAAAGTTCAGAGGCAGAGCAGGAGCTAAGACCCAGAACTCTCATTCTTATATTGAGACTGATTTTCCTGCACTTGTTCTCTTGTTCCTGAGTGTGTCTGAAGGAACACGGGCAGAGGAGAGTGCGATCGGAATGGATTTCAGTTCCTTCTCTCCCATTTTAATCAGAGAAATTTCATTTTATGATCCATTTATAGTGTTCGGAATAAGATATCCTAAATCGTTTCACTTTAAAAAAATGTTTGAAAATCATTATTGCTATATACCTTACTATTTGAAAAGGTACTATATTGAAGCTGTGAATCAGAATACTAATTTTTAATACATTTTACTACCGGTTCAGAAATTAAAATTATTTTGGAGGGTTCGTTACCTGTATTTATTTTTAAGAGCATATTTAACATTGACTTGGGAGTAAGGGCAGCCTCACTTGCAGAAGGATAGGCCATTTGGTGCTGCTGGGAATTTCGCCATCTCTGTATATTAGATGTGGGTTCTGAGGAGGCATGAAAGGATGGGAAGAAGACTGGACACTAATGTCTAGGTAGAGATTTGGGAAGCTGGATGTTAGCACTCACAAATTTACCTTTTTTTTCCAATTTGTCAAAATCTGACCCTACTCAGGAGCATAGAGGTAGAGTTTAGATCTCAGCAGAGTGTTTTTTGTTTGTTTGTTTGTTTGTTTTTAAGTTGTGAGCAATTCACTCGAAATGGTAAGTTGTACTTACTAATGCATGCCGACAGAAGTGGTCCATCTCTCTTAGAGGGAAATAGGCAGGTGCTGAAATACTCCATAAAAGGAGCCAGAATTAGTAATGGCAGGATGCTGATGGCACTCATTACTGCAATTGGCAGAAGAAATCCATCCACATTCAGGTTGGAATTCATGGTCTGCAGATAATATCCTGAAGGAATCTGTATTCGAAGGGGAAGCAGCATGCATTAAGACAGTGGTTTAACTTTGAAGAAAGAATCCTGCACCAGCTGTCTTCCTCCTTGCACCTACTCTCTGAGAGATGAGCTTGATGTTTCCCAGCTTTCCAAGGTCCCAGTTATAACCTGACAAAGGGTCTTCATCTGTGGCAATAGGAGCTATTTAGTTTATTGATGATACTACTGATTCTTTACGGAAGACTCTTTTGTCATTTAGTCTATCTTAATTTTTCTATGGAAAGGAATAGTGTCCCTAATTTTGTGCTTAGGATGATGCATAAGAAATCAAATAACTTAAGTTCTGCACATAAGCAAAATGACTTTTCTTCATGAACATTAATGAAAAACCAGGAGGAAGTATTAATGACATGTGTTTTTACCCTGATGAAAAAAAGTTAGAGCTAAAATAAGTTCTTTAAATAGCAGCTAGTTGGGTGGCAAAATAGATAAAAATAAATTTTTTCCTAAGAAGAGGGCCCAATGTGGACACACAGTACTTGTTATAAGCTATCTTCATGGGCTCCCTCCATAGGCTTTGGTTCTAATGTGAACCAAGTAACATGAGGAAAACAGAAAGAAAACCTTTCTGTGTCTGTGCCTTCCTTTTAAACTAATTGTGTGATACTAGTGTTCCACAAAAGGAACTACATGAAAATGGTTTGCATAATAGAGTAAAAGATAAATTTATTAAAAATTCTGTATTCTGCCCCAAATTCTCAATATATTGTTGGAATTTATTAATTTTTAAAATAATCCAAATACTAACTAAAATCCTAACATTATCTTGGAGCCCCTTCATGTATTCCAAGGCTCCTGGTAGGTTACGATGTCGGAAACAAGGCATGGTGTCGTCTGGAAGGGGCATCTCTTCACCCTTCTTGTTCATGAGCATTGTTACAATCATCACATCTTCATCATGGGCATTAGTAGCACATGGTATTTCTTTAATTCTCAGTGACACACAAAGCTAGTGATTGACATGGAGGGAAAGTCAACCAAGTCTTCTTGAGGAATGGATTCTCCAAACTATTTCTCTCACAGTGCGAGAACTGCATTAGGATTCCTGCCTCACCACCACCCTGGGAGAGCAGCCCTGCTCAAGCATCGGAGGATAACTTCTCATTTGAATCCTTCATTGATTCCTTTTCTGTATCCAATTATACAATCTGAGAGAGTATAAGAAGAATCAGAGTCATAGAGTCAGGATAGCTGTTAAGGATCTACCAATCGTAAAATGAACCTATTGCTGCGTTAACTGCCCAAACACGGGAAAGAACCACACTTGCATTGAAATTCTTTCCATCTGTATAAAACATGTCCTAGGCATAATTTATCTTGAATTTGACCCTTAGAGTAGTAAGCAAGGACTGTTTTGGTTGGGTACAGATGGCAAAAGTGAAGGGAACAATAGCTAGTTCTGCCCTACTTCAGGAAAATTATTCAGCACGTATCCCCCAATCAGAGGAAAATGAATGATGTATTTTAACAAAAAGTGCTGGCAGCGGAACAACTCCAAGACTGAAAGGCTCCCAGCACAACTTGGAAGTTTCTGTTACTGATTTCAAATGAGAATTATTGTTAATAGGAATAAAGTTATTATCGGCATGAATCACAGACACAGAAATCTGTTAACTTAATAATGTGGCAAATGCACTATTAATCTTTAGTGAGGCAATATTAATATATTGCCTAATCTAAGAAAAGTCTCCAGTGTCTTGAAAGCTTGAAATCATTTCTGCTTCTGCCTCAAGTTCTGAAATCATCCCCTTTTAAAATTTTAAATACTTTTATTTCATATAAGCCTCTGAATATTTAGAAATAATTGCTGTCAATAGAGATTCATTTTCACCTTTGAGTGGCCAGTAATGTCAAATGGCAACCTCATCAGCCTTAATATCAACATATTTTAAATGTATGTCTTGGAAATGAAGGTCGATAATGGCTACTAAATTTAAAATATGGAATTCTATGATGTTTTATTCTTGGTACTTTGATCGCTTTTGTACTGGTGATTATTTCATCTGGGGACAAAAATCTAATCTCAGTATATCCCTTTGGAAATTTCCTCTGCCTCCCTGGAGAAGTACAGTCTAACCATTTTCTTTGAAGTTTCTAGCATAATATTACTGTGTATAATTTTGAAATCTATATAGTCTATATCAGGAGTTTTTAACCAAGTGTAAGAGAGATATGTGGATCATAACAAAGCATGTGTCTTGATACCAGCCCTGAGTTGGGATGACCATTCTGTCATAGACTAGCGGGATGACTGGGAGCAAGTTGCAAGTTACTTAACGTCTCTGAGCCTCAGATTTAGGATAGTAATATCAGCCATGTAGGCTTGCTATGGGGATTAAATTAGATACTGTGACGCCATCTCTTAAAAGCTATTACACACAACAGGTGATCAGTAAGTGTTAATTTTTGTCCTTCTTTTTACCAATAAACTGGGTATCTAGATTTTGCAAGATGCATAAAAATTAGACTATCACAATTTATTGTAATTTGTGTCAAATTTTAAAATATATGTCAGTTTGCAGAAAGGGCTCAAAGTTAGTGGAACGAAATATCAGGTGTCATTGCCTTATGAAGAGAAGGAATAGGTCATTTGTGCTAATTTGTGCAGAAGTTTTTGAGGCCAACTATGGACCACTTAGTAATTTTGTACTCCTTATTAATTTCTCCATTCTAAGATGTTTTATGATATTAATGCTCACATATATGGGTAATACTTCTGTTGTGTTCTGGTTTTTTGCTGCTACTATTGTGGAGTCAGGAGGGAAGTTGAATTTCCTAAATTAGACTAGCTTTCATGTATTATTTAGACTACGGGGTGGTAAACTTTTCTATAAAGGGCCAGATAGTAAATATGTCCACATAGGAGTTCTGTGGCAACGACTCAATTCCACTGTTTTCGTGCTAAGCAGACATTGACATGACAAACTGGTGAGCATGGCTATGTTCCAATAAAACTTCATCTATGGACACTGAAATTTAAATTTCATATAATTTTCATGTGCCACAAGATACTATTCTTCTTTTGATTTTTTTTGACCATATAAAAATGTAAAAACCTTCTTAGCTTGCAGGATGTGCAAAAATAGGCAATGGACTGCATTTGGCTGCAGGCTGTAGTTTGCTCACCCCTGGCTTGGAGGAACAGGAATTTCCCCGAGAAGACAGAGGGGAGATTCTGCTTTTCCTTGCTCTACTATGAACTGTGACTTACTGCCGTGACCCACCGACACTTCCCTCTAAAAATCACTTAATTTTTTTGAGCCTAAGTTTCCTCTTCAACAGATGAAATAATTGAGTAAGCTAACCTCTGCATTTCGTTACAACTCTGTTGTTGTATGATTTATGAATATAACCCATTCATTAGCCTTCTAAACTGCAAGTTAGGGGTTAGCAATGAACAAAGTTCCAAATTTGTTCAGTGATTTTTATAATCATTTATTTTTCTCTATAAATATGTTACTCTTTAACAACAACCACATTAAAATTTCTTTAAAATCACAGATATCTATAAAAGATACTTTGGACTTAGTGTTCTCCCTTGATTTCCTCAAGCATAGGGACTGATTCCCCGAGGAATTAATAGAATGGGTGGGGAGAGAACCACTTGCTCATTAGTACTTATACTTAAGAGTACAGTGGAGGTGGTACTCAAATCAGTCAATGTAGTTCCTTGTTAATACCATTTTTTTTAAAGGTTTAATGAGGAAAAAGCTTTGGCTAAACAGAGGTTTGGAAATAGCCTATAGATCTGATGTTTTCAGGCACTGCTGTTGCATCTTATGACCACGCACTCTGAAGTATTGTCTGCGCCTACCGACAGGCATTTATAGTTCCACAAAAGAAACACACGCCCAGTGGCTCCTCAGGTACGCCTCTACCTGACCCCGCTCAGCTCCTGAAATCAGAGCCTGAAATTATTAGAAGCTCTGATTTTTGTGGGATAACTGCCTGATGAAGTATACAGAAAGCGCTTGTTGGAGTGGAGATCTGTGTGTGCTTGTAATGTCAGCATGTGATCACCTTAATGTTGTTGGGGTAGCATTCATCGCCCATCCTTACCTGCATAATGCACATTCTGTATAGGAGCTGAAAAATGAAGAGAGGGAGAAGGGTGAAGAAAAATTTTGTGTCTTCCACGTGGGACTCACTATAGCAGCCACCATTTTTTTCTTTGGCGTGGTCTAACCAGCTGGTAGTATCTCTGCCAAGATGGCAGCATTGCAGGCAACATGTTTTCAGTGCATTAAAAAACACCCCAATGGTTGTCAGGAGGGAGAAACCTGCAAATAATTGAAGATATTGTGTATTAGTATAGGAATTGTTCTCCAGTTTTCCAAAATGCCAATCAGAAAGACGACAATTATGAGGGTGCAGGGCAGTGCAGTGACTGAGAAGGTTTTAGCATCCAAGGGGGTGGATTCAAAAAAACAAGCTTCTGACAAAGATTCTGGCATCCTGAGGACCAGCCCAGGGTAGCCCCTGAAAACTGATGTAAAAAATGAAAAAGGAAACCTCGATGGGAACATGTTTAAAAGAGGGAAGAAATGTGACAATAAAACACCAAAGTGAGGGATTTCAGAATTTCTCAGAAGTCTCTGACTTTAACTCACTAATGAATAAGATAACCCGAACTTTCTTTTATATCCTTAACACAAAGAACTAGTACTATTTTCTAATTTAAATTGTTATATAAATAACATTCACTTTACCTGGCAGGTAGAGGGTGGTTTCTTATTTTGACATGGAGATGAAGGGAAATGTATTCTTTGCTTTGACTTTATCCTTGAATTTCAGACATAAGGTTAAACTTTGAACTCTTTAAATGACTTTATACATGTTGATAGTGTCACTAAAAGTTCAGATTGGATTAGTTAGCTTTTGACTTTTCCAGTAGTTTTCTCTGGGTTTATGTGGCTGTAGCTTTTAGTATCAGAAGCATTTTATTGCTTCAGGTGTTAGCACTCACTTACTGCTAGCGATTTGCAATCTCATTGTTGCTTCTTTTATGACCTTCCAGATTCTACCTTTTCTTTGAGTCCATTAGGACTTCCTGATACAATAACAGAAAAGAGACCCCTGTTTAGGTAGCAGTTCAGCTGCTCCATCATGATTGTTACAATTTTTCACAGCATTCCCTTTGACCAGATAAATTCCTCCACAAATTACATAGACACCAAACTATTGTTGAAGGATAAATGGTATCATAAATGTGAAAATGTTTGAGTTTCTCCAACAAAGGCTGCTGTAGAAACATAAAGTATGGCTTGATTGTCATTTTGATTGTGTTCAAGTTTCCTAAAATAAGATTCTAGACAAAATGCATTCTAACGAAATTCATGTAGATGCCATAGAGTATTGGTTTTCATATTTAAATAAAGACTATTTATTAACATTTCTTTTTATGGTTATAAAGTGGTTATATTGATTTGATCTGGTCTTTTCTTTAAGAGTTGTAATAGACCCATTATGTCAGCCTTTGATTAATTGAGGAAGCTGGGGGCCTGGTAATTGAATATGGAGCCTTTAACCTCTAAGTCACTGAATCAAATCCAGCCCAAATTGGTAGTGACCAAGAATGATTACAGATGTGGCTCTTTGGTGGCCTTTGTGAAGTGTGTTTAGGTCGTGCAGAAGTGTGTCGGGATACTTGCTGACAGGAGATAGGCCCGTATCTCTAATCAGTGTTGCCTCTTCTTAGTTACTATTGCCAGACCCAGATGAAGGCCCAGGGACTGATACGGCCAGAAAGACGGTAGCACCGGTGAGAGGCCAAGATTCGTGTCTCTTAGAAAAGAAGTAATAGGGACAGCTCTTTATTATTGCAGAAGAAACTGCTCTATCATGAGACTTTCCTAGCTATTTCAATGAGTTTATTTAAGGTTTAAGTGAGATGAGAACTGAGAATGCGTTGATGAACAGTCTAGAGACTGAATGTGAACAGACCTGGGCTAGGAGGCTTAACTTCCTGACATTTCCTTACAATCTTGTCTCTGTTGCTCATCAACCTGTTCTCTGCTCAACTCTTGCAAAAGGCGCTATGTAGATAGCAGTATGAGCATTGATCTAAATTACTCTATGCTTTCAGATAGGCTTTATTATTAAATGATAACTACTTTCAAGATGAAAGACTATTTCTAAAGATATTTTGCCCAAATTTTTAAATTTAGGAACTTGTATTGAATACAACATATTTTAAATTCACTATTCCTTTTTTTTTTTTGTAAAAACAAATCACTATTTGTTGTAAGATAAATTTGGTTCTGATTCTAAGACATGATAAATTGATGCCTGCAATATTATTAAACAGTTTAATATTGCTATTATCTTATTTCTAAAGAGAGGTAGCTTAGATTAGTGCTTCTCAAACTGTTAAAAAGTCAGTTTTTAAAAAATTTCTCAGCTGTCATGGTCAATACATTTATGAAATACAATAAAAATGAAATATCTAAACATAAAATAAAATAAAGACATATGAAATATAAGCCCTGATATTTTTGTTATTAGATTCAACAGACACAAAATGCAACTTTCCATAAATATTTCTGTATGTTTTGTCTCAGTGTCTGTATTTCTATTGCTGCACACCAGTAACAAACAGTTCGTAGATCACCTCTGCTCCATGAAGCAGGATTTGAGTGGCACTGGCTTCAACTGAATATACACTTTGAAAAATGAATTTATTTAAACAAATAAAATTGTATGTGATATAGTGATACATATGAAGCAACAAAAGCAAAATGATAAAGAAATGAGAAATGCTACAGTATGAATGAGATCTAAAACTCCAGCTAGCATAACAAGTGCACATAATCGATGCCAAAGAAATGCGAATGTAATCATTCAGTCATTCAACATATTTATTGAGTATCTATGATGAGCCAGGAACCGCTCTAGGACCTGGAAATTTAGCAGTGAACAAGACCTACAAATTCCTGAGTCTTTTTTGTTGCGGGGAAGGCACTACAAGCAGGAAAATATTAGGCGAGTCTTACCACGAAAACATAATGCGCTGATGTGATAGGGACCCATGGTGGGGTTCGGTATAGAGGAGACCTCCTAAAAAGTTGACATATGAATTGAGGATTAAAGGACTGGAAGTAGGCAAAAAGAACTGGAAGAAACATATGCCAGACATATCACAAAGTAGAAATGAGCTGGGAGAGGCCCAGAAAGCATAAAGGCCAATGAGACGGTAGCTCAGTGAGAAGGTTGGGAGGAGAGGAGGTCCAAGAGGTAGCCAGGGGTCAGACCACACAGGCCCAGGTAAGGAGCCTGAAGTTTACCTTCAGTATTATGGGAAGCCATTAAAAAGTTTTAGCAGGGTAGAGATATCATGTGATGTATATTTTTAAAAAGTTACTCTGGAACCCTGGTAGCTGTGTGGATAATGAATTTTAGGGGACAATAGAGGAGGAAGTGGTGACTTGGAGTAGTATAGTAGCAGCAAGAAAGAGAGGCGAGCGGAATGGGATGTGTTTTTGAACAATCAGTGAAATATTCTGATGTGAGAAGAGGGTGAAGAGGTGAGAAGATCTGAAGATGAGTCCCTTTTTCCCCCTTAAACAACTGGGTGTTGGTGACATATATTAAAAGGGAGAAAATAAGAAAGGAGCCAATTTGTAGCAGGGTGAATAGGGAGTTGAGCGTTGGTCAGGTTAACTTTGAGAAATTATTAGATAACAAAGTCAAAATGCCAAACAGGAAGTAGAATATGTGTTTTTCAAGGTGAGGAGAGAGGCCAAAATGAAACTGAGTATTTGGCATATAGATGACTTTAATAGCCATGGGACTAGAGATTACTTAGGGAAAGAGGGTGGGTAGAGAAGATTCACAGTCCCTGGAATAAATCCTAGGATTCCACAACAATTTGGAAATTATCACAGGAGAAAGGTTAGTCAAGGAGACTAAGAGGTAGATGATGTGCTAGGTGAATTATAAGAGAAGGAAAGTGGGGAAGTGATAAACTCAAAGTGATCTACTAGACCGAGAGGGAGCCAATACGCCAGTTACTAACTCTACAGTAATCTGTCTACACAAAGGGAATGACAGTCGCCCCATGAAGCCATAGCTATTACCACTGAATGTTAGGATGGATATCTTGTTGAAAACATCTACATCTAAACATCACACAACCTCCTTGGATTAATCCATTAGATTTTAATAGAAAACTCATGCTTTCTATACAAATACTTTTGAGTGTCATGTAGACTCAGCCTTAAAAAAAAATCCATTATCATTATAATTCTTGAATTGCTTTTCTGCACCAGGAGCAGAAATGGGAAGTTGAAAAAAAAAAACTGAAATGAAAAATTCAACTGAGACCTCAAGCTCTGGTTTAAATGTTCATAGCAAACACACCAGGCGTGCACATTTTAAAATAAAACAGATGAGCTATTTTAAATGTTTTATTGTGAAACTTAAATATTGTAGTTATTACTACTTAAAAAAAACTTTCGGAAAGCAATTTTCCTATTCTTTGTACCTTTAAGTCCTTGGCTCTGATGTTCTACTCTTCTGACCTTGATCTAATCATGAATATCTATGCTACTTAATTATAATAAAAAAAAAGCCTACATTGCACTCTAGATGGTAGATGCACATTTTTTCTTCTTTGGTCACCTGCCAGTTCTCAAAATTATAGCAGTGGGAAGAAATGCAAATGAAGGCCATGCTTGACAGCTAAACATAATGGAATGCATGGTCCACATTTGAAAAGTTACCTTAAAATAAAAGGTAGCATATAAAAAATCATTTCTTTAAGGTCACCTATGGCTTTGAATTACAGCTTTGAGAAATTTCCAATTTAGTCATCAGAGAAGAAGGAGCCAAAATAAGGATTATATACTTTGCTAGAGGGAAGAAAGAGTTTTACTTCATCATAGCTGGGTGATCTTATAACTGAGAAATAGCAAACAAAACAAACAAAATAAAAAACAACTCCCAGGTACTCATTTTACAGAGCCTTGTGTAAAATAAGCCACTGGTGAACATTTTCTATGCTAATTATACTGGTAGCTGATAAAGTTTTGTCTTGTTAATGTCCCCCAAAAAAGTTACCTTATCACACATTAAAAATATACTATTTGGACCACAATAAGATGGCAGTAAACAGAGTTGGTTATATAGATCTGTATCACTTGAAGAAGAATTATATTTCTTTATTCAGATGAATATATTTTCAAATAGGAGATTGGGAAGCTAATGCATGGATGCTAAATAGTTATTTAGAAAATTTGAACCTAAAAATAATATGTATGTCTATATACATATGTGTGTATTTGTGTGTATTCACAAAAACCCAACATTATTTGATAATTAGACACTCTAGAAAATGCAAAAGCGGTTTTTCAACAAAAAGCATATACTCTGTATTTTCCTCTCTGTTGCTATTTGGGACTGACAGAGACATCTTTTTGCATACTGTCCCCATTGTATAAATGAGTAGGAGGACATGTACTGCTAAGCTGTGGCCCACAGACCGCAGAGCTCTGAGAAACAGGGGCAGGGGCTTCTGAGGATGATATTTTCAGTGCTTTACCGCCTCAGTATATGGTGTAGTAGAGTGAGCTCCAGCCTGAAAAAAATAAGGCTTGAGTTCTTGCTCCACTTCAGTTATTTCTGTGAGGTCTTGGGCAAATCATGTAATTGAATTATGTCTCAGTTTCTACACTTGGTTTAACAACAACAAACACTAAGAATTTATCATATTCCAAGTTTTTATAAGACACAGGAATTTCTAATTGTATTCATAAATAGATATTAGTAATTTCAACATATGTGGTAAATCAAGTGGTAAAGAAACGCTCAGCTGCTGCAGAAGCAGAGAGAAAGCTTATGAAGTCTAGTCTGCAAAAAGATACAAAGGTGTCCTTCCCGTCCACTCTATAGGTATGTGGAAAAACTAAAGTAACATTGGTAAAAGTGCTTAATTTTTAAAAATACAACTCATTGCATTGTTATTGGTAGTAGTTGCATGATAACTAGTAGAGATAGGGAAAGTCGGAAAAGGAAAACGTGTTAGAAATTAAAATTAGAGTTAAACAGCATGAACGGATAGACAGACCAATGGAACAAAACAGAAACTCCAGAAATGCAAGTGAAAGCATAAAATGAAGATGGTGTCAAATCAGTAGGAAAACATGGACTTTTTGATAAGTGAGGTTGGGATAACTGGATAGTAGTGTGGAAAAAAAGATGCAATTGGGTTTATTTTTAAAACCTATTCTAATATAATTTCTAAGAGGGTCAGAGATGTAGAGGAAAAAAGGAAATAATATGACTACAAAAAGAAAATATGAATGAATTCTTTTATAATCTGAAAGTGAGTAAAACTTTTTTCCAAAATAACTCAAAATCTAGACAATAAGGGAGAAGACTGATAAATTTTATTATAAACATAAACCCCCAAAAAGTACAAAATAAACAAATTAAAAAAACTAATGCATAGAAAATGACATAAGAAATAAATTAAAAAGATATATGATAAATAAAGGATAATATTTGCAACTTTTATCATAGACAAAGGGTTAATATCCCCCAAATAGAAAGGTCTTCCAATAATTGGCTAGAAAGAGACCACAAAACAACCTACTCTTAACAACCAGTCAAAGAAGAAATCACAAGATCTCAAATCAATAGCATAAGCTTATACTTCAAGGAACTAGAAAAAGAAGAACATATTAAAACCAAAGTCAGAAGAAGAAAGGAAATAATAAAGATTAGAGCAGAGATAAAACAGAGAATAGAAAAACAATAGAAAGGAGAAATACAAATTGGTCTAAAGCAATGAAAAAATACTCAACTTTTCTCAAAATAAGAGAAATATAAACTAAAACTACAGTGAGATACCATTTCCCACCTTCAAATTGGCAAAAATCCCAGAGTTTGACAATACTTCATTGCAGAGACTGTGAGGAAATATATTTTTTATAGAAACACAAAATAGTGGTATAACTCAGTGAATCCAAGTGTTGGTTTTTTGAAAAGATCAACAAAATTGAAAAATCCTTATTTAGACTGGAAAAAAAGAGAAGCCTCAAAATGGCTAAAGTTAGAAAGAAATTTGGTAACATATAACAAAATTATATATGGACTTACTTTTTGATTTAGCAATCCTACTTCTGGGAATCTATCCTAAAGATATACTGGAAAAAAAAATGCAAGAGAAGTATGCACCAGGCTATTTATTAGAACCTACTTAACACAGCAAATGTAAAGAAACAACTCAAATGTCTATCCATATAAGACTGGTAAAATAAATGATGGTTCATCACACAGTGGAGTACTATACAGCTATGAAAAGGAATGAGGAATTTTTCACATACAATTATAAAATAATACCAGGGCAATATTAAATGAAAAATGTAGATGAGAGAAGTGTGAATAATATGTTACTGCTTATATCAGAAGGGAGGAAAATATACATATGTATATGCACACACATATTTTGATATTTGCCCTTAATAAAGAAATGGAGGAATAATCCATTCCGAAGTACTCAAGCACCAGCATGAACAGGACCTCACTGCCCAGGTATGGAAAAATTTGACCATTACTAACAGTAGTAGATTAAAACATGTCAAAATGTTTAAGTCATGAATTCATAATAATAGTTTAAAAAAAAACCCTAATAGGTCACCTTTGCAGGATGTGGAAGTTTCAACTCAATAATTAGAAAATCTATAGATAGAGGGAAAGAAATACTTATCTTCTTTTTCTTACATAAGCTATACCTCTAAATATTTGATGAGGAGTTACTTCTCTTTATAGAATTATTTCAGCTAATAAAAGAGCAAGAAATGTAGAATATCGACACCTTGCAACCCCCAGTAGAGTAGTGGATTTAGGCAAAAGCCATCAGTGGATGTTAACACTGCAAAACAAAGGCATTATGCCTCTTGATTGAAGTACAGAATGCCATCTATGTAGAAATTTTGCCAAAAAAAAAAAAAATCTGAATCTGATCAAGTACCTAGGTCTATTAAAATATAAAAGGGAAAACTTTGTTCCATGGCACCATGTGAATGCAATCAGCAAAATCTAGACTGTGTGAAATGCTCTATAAAATGTTCAGATTTCTTTAAAAAAATAAGAAATTAAACAGAGAGAGATAGAGAGGCATGAGGAATATACACGGCTTAGGGCTGTGGTTCCCAATCCCCTGACTGCGGACCAGTACCGGTCTGTGGCCTGTTAGGGATCGGGCCGCAGAGCTCTGCTGCCCACTCCTCCACCATCCGTGGGAAAACTGTCTTCTGTGGTTCCATGAAACTTATGAAAGAGGGGGCTCAGTAGGAGATGAATGGCAGGCGAGTGAGCAAAGCTTCACCTGTATTTACAGCCGCTCCCCATGGCTGGCATCACCGCCTGAGCTCCACCTCCCTTCCCCCACCCTTTGAAAAATTGTCTTCCATGAAACTAGTCTGTGATGCCGAAAAGGTTGGGGACCACTGCTTTAAGGGACGTATCTAGCATTTAGAATATATAAGCTTTATTTGGATTTGATTAGAATAAACTGTAAAATAAAACAAGAAAAACAAAAAATGAAAATAATCAGGGAGATTTTAACAGTGACCAGATATTTAATGGTGTTAAGAAATTCCCTCCACAACCACATGAGTGTAATGACATTGTGATTATGTTTTTCAAAAGGTATTTCTATGTATATATAAACTCACATAATATATATTAAAATATATATTTATATATAAATACATATAACTAAATACACTAATGAAATGCAATAATATTTAGTTTTTGCTTCAAAATTACCAGAATGGGATGTAGAAAAAGTGAAGATGAGTTGATAATTGCTGAAGCCGAGAGCTACGTAGGTGAGGTTCATATGCTAATTTTTTTTTTTTACTTTGTTTATGCTTGAAATATGCCACTACTAAAACTTTTTCAGCAAGGAAAAACTAAAAGAGGATAGAGAATATGGATATTCTTGTAGACTCTGTTGCTATCAAGGGTAATAATGGGCAGAATCTCCAATTTCTATGAGTTGAAAGGAAAGTTATAGGGGATGTAAGAAGAAGAAGATATGTCAATAAACAATAACAACCAAAAAATTAATGCGAAGTATAATTTACCTACATTTTTCTGGCTGATAAATCAGGTTATAGCACATCATATGAAGAGTTATCAGAGCCATAAGTGTAGACATAAAAGGAATAAGCAAAACAGGGGCCCAGGCCCCCAAGTGCTGGATGTAAGATATTCCAAGAAAGACGATGGTTGCATTTAGGTTCATGAGCCAATAAAACCTGGGGTACACAGACAGACAAAAATAAAAATGTTATTGAGTTACTTTAGATAACAATTTCTAATTTTAATGCTTTCATTCAAATGTAAGTTATGAAACGGTGGCATGTTATCTGAACCAGATTTTGCCAATATTGTTTACTAGATTTCTTAATAAATGTACACATATCAGCCATGTCTTTGTTTCCTTCCTGTTTAGACTAGATGTAGAAAGAGTGTGCTCTCTTTTTTCTAAATCAGAAGTTGACAAACTTTTTCTGTGAAGGGCCTGATAGAAAATATTTCAGGCTTTGCAGGCTGCGGGGTCTCTGCAGTAATTGCTCCACTCTCTTTTTGTAATGTTAATGAAGCCATAGAAAATACCTAGTCATTCCAATACCCTTAATAAACCTGGTAAAGGTTAAACAGTTAAAGAGTTGAATCTTCTCATATATTCCAGTTTTCAAAGTACAGGAAAACACAGAAAACTCAGGAATACTTGGGTTACAAGTAGAGTAGGCATTAAATCAAAGAAATGAGTGATATTTGAATAAAACCTTTGGTTTTTCTTCTCAGTGATTAGTATCACAAATGGATACCTACCCCAGCAGTCTGGCTTACAAGTTCTGAGAAAGTGAACTCCACCTCTCAACCTTTTATTGAGTCTCAATTCTATTAGAATCCTATTGCAAAGGAGGGGTCTTAATATTAACTAAAAAAAATAAAAATAAAAATTATTGAGTAAAATTAAATACAACGAAATTTACTCATTTATATATGTAGTTTACATATATGAGTTCTAATAATTGTTTCAACACTGCAAATACTAACAGATTTAAGTTTTATTACACTTAAATTATTACTAAAATTTAAAGGGTTTACCTGATTAGCTCAGACTCATCCATGATAATCTCTCCTTTGATTAATTCAAAATCAACTGATTAGGGACCTTACTTACCTCTGCAAAAGCCCTTCCCTTCTGCCATATAACATAATCAGGGGAGTGATATCCCATCATCTTTGTCACATTCTGTTGGTTAGAATCAGGTCACAGGTTGTGCCCACACTCCGGGGGATGGGTCTATACAAGAGTGTGATCCAGTGGGGGTAAACCTATGGCATGTCCACCACATCTTCTAATTAATCCCTTCCTGTTGGGAGCCAACATGGCCGTGAAAAGGCAGCTTACGGCAGCCATTTATGCCAGCCTTCACTTCCTCCTTCTTCCTCCTCCCCTGGAAAGTCCCGCGCTAGATTTCCCGCGCGCGCCAAGACCAACGACCCCTGCTCCCTCACATCACCCGTCTACCACCAATCAGCGAATGCCACAGGTCCTAAACTTGCCCTTCCCCCTTCCCAGAGCATATAAGCAAGCACCCGACAATAAACGCTGAGGCTTGATCAGAACTTTGTCTTGCCTCCATTTTGTGTGTCTCTTGTCCCGTCCTTCTCTCTCTCTCTCTCTCTCTCTCTCTCTCCTTTTTCTCTTCACCGGCAGGTAGTCCTCCCCTTACCCCCACGCTGTATGTCCCGCGGGACGGGACACCTTCCTTCCTTCCCTCCTTCATTCCTTCCTTTTCTTCTTTTTTTTTCTAAGTGAATGAAGAAGTGAAGTCAACAGATAAAAATGGCTATGGAAAGGGAATATTAAAAGTTTGAGAAGAAAGAAAAGGCTTAGTCATAGTCATCTAAAAGAGAAGGAGGGAGATTGACTGCATATTGTATACTCGGTAGGCAATGGTAAGGAGACACTTTACTGGTCATGAACTTAATATGAACACAATCAGCATGATTTTGCATTTTTCTCCAGACTTGTTTGGATGTGTGAATACAAAAATGGA
>CAUYSK010011636.1:0-38083 GCA_963575035.1 Avahi laniger | reverse complement strand
ACATCCAATAGATGTTAGTCTTATATGTGCACTTATGTGTTGATCAGTTAATACCAATTCTATGGTGAATACATGTGATTATACTCATATTAAACTAAAATTTTCACAAGGACTGTGATAAAGTGGAAGCTTTATTATAATTAATTAATTATTAATTTTAAGTTTCCTTGGTAAATAGGGATTTATTTAAATTGAATTTAATATAATAAAATTATATTATATATCATGGTGTGATTTTACAGGTGAAAAATATAAAAACACTTTTATTGTAGCTTTGTTGTATCATGTAAGTGTAAAGATGTCAACTACTTTTTTTTTTTTGATAGACATTTCCACTTTTTTGGATACTGCCTACAGTGTTTTCCTTTATACAAAAGTCTTTTTTATTTTTGTTCTTTCTTCCTCTGTACAAATTATTTCCCAATGAGAAGTAGCCACTTGACCTTTGCCTAATATAACAAAGTTTTAAAATTTATCTTATCCCTCACAGCAGAGTTTTTGTTACAAACGTGAACATTTTGAAAATGGAATTCATTCTCTGATGCACGTTTGAAAGCTACAATGCTCTCCATGGTGCTTTGAAGGTATTTAACAAGTTATTGCTTTATTCAAATTGCTTGATATTTTCAATCAGATGTTTTTCCTGTGATGGAGATACAGTTTTATAGGTAGAAAACAGAAAGAAGCCATAAATCTGTTAAATGAAATATATACATTTGAATACTGTATCATTATTATGATTTGAATCCATTTTGTCATATTCTTCAAAAATTTCCCTCAAATTGTGATGAAATATCTTAAAAATATTAAGTACAAAAGAATGAAATGGACAAATCACTAAACCCTTTTAGAATCCCTTGGAAAAACATATTCACATTTCACTATATGATACTGATATCTTTATAATAGCTTACATTTTTGTAGAAAAACATTTTGTCTAAGAATTTTCATAAAGCCTCCCATTTGATCCTCACAATAAAGCCAGGCAATGGCAGAGCAGGTTTCTATTCCCTCTTTGACAGTAGAGAAAGCATATATTGCAAGGTGGACATATTTGAAACTCGGACTTAGGGGAGAGGGGGGGCAAGGGCAACATACGTAACCTAAACACCTGTACCCCTATAATATGTGGAAATAAAAATAAATAAATAAATAAATAAATAAATAAATAAAATAAGAGGGGTATGAGGAAAAATGTAAAAAAAAAAAAAAAAGAATACTTTTACCAGATTATTTTTGTATTCTAAAGACCTTTTAAATCTTTGTTCTTATTTTTGTGGTATCCAAAATTCTATTTAACCTATTCATAAGCAAAGTTGATGCTTTTATTCATAACTGACTCATTGAAGATATTAAAGATAATAAAATAACAATGCTGTCTCTAACAAATCTGACTTCAGTTATAATGACATACACAGTATAATGTCCAATAAATATCTTTTCAGTTTTGAGTGAAGCATAGGAGTATGTATGCATGTATGTATGTGTGCATAATTTTGTATTTGTGTTATCTCTCTAATTATGTTGATCACTAATACTTATTACTATGTTAATACCAAAAGATATATTGTAATTAAAGTTGCCATGGATTATTAAAAATAATAATAATAATAATAATGAGTATAATCACTTAAGATCAATATTATAAAATTTGAAATTTTATATGATCTATAGAAATCTTTTCATGGCCTCCCAAATAGATTTTTTTCCTTGCTGAAAAGCAATGTAACAGGAGGTCTCCTGTCTTCTTTGAGAGTCCCAGGTGAGTCTCAAACACTGAAAAGATAGTGGGAATGAGAAGATATATGTATCTCAGATAGAAGAAGAGTATTGTGATTAAATTATGACCTATGAAACTTGTCTATGTTCAAAAATAATTGTCTTATATAGTATTTGGGTACTTTTCTATATATACATTTATATGTTTATAACTTATGCTTATGCTTATAACTGCCTAAATTTATTTACTTATTACTTATTTACTTATAAACTTACAAAATTACTTCCCCTAAGGAAATCCAATTAATGAGATTATTTTTACATGTCCTTATATTTCACAATAATCTATATTTAACTGCTTCATGTGAACTATTTTGCTTAAATGTCACAAGAGATACATGAGTAGGAAAGGTAGAAAATGTATATTCAACCAGATGTTGGTCTGCTTACTCTAAAGTACAATTAATACGGCAGGGTCCATGATCAGATTTTTGGGGCCCTCTGGCTTTTATTTGCTCTGCTGTCTTAAATAATGCCTCTAAACCTTACCTACTGTGAGTGGTGGTAGTCTGTAGAAATGTCATAAGGTTAAAGTGAAGGTCAATTGAGAAAAATCCATGTGAATCACTTTAGCATGATTCATGACCAATAAAATGAAATCAACAAATATGATGATAATGTTGAAAATGATGATGATGATAGTGATGCTGCTACTGTCACTGAAGGTGGTGATGGTGATGATGCAGATTATGATGATGGTAATGGTGAAAACGAGAATGGGAATGATGCCATAGTTATAATAGAAATACAAATGTCCAAGAAACATGAAAAAATGCTCAATATCACTCATCATCAGGGGAATGCAAATTAAAACCACAATGAGATGCTTATCCTTGTCAAAATGGCATTATTGAAAAGTCAAAAAACAATAGATGCTGGCACAGATGTGGTGAAAACGAAACACTTATATATGTTTGGTGGAAATGTAAATTAGTGCAACCTCTGTGGAAAACAGTATGGACATTTCTCAGAGAATTAAAAGCAAATCTAACATTCAATCCAGCAATCTCACTACTGGTGATCTACCCAAAGGAACAGAAGTCATTTTATATAAAAGATATCTCCACCCATATTTTTATTGCAGCAAAATTCACAATTGCAAAGATATGGGACAAACATAAATGTCCACTAATGGATGAGTGGAGAAAGAAAATATGATACAGACACATACATGCACACATGCACAACACACAATGGAATACTACTCAGCCATGAAAAAGAACTAAAAAATGTCCTTTGCAGCAACTTGGTTGGATCTGGAAGCTTTTATTCTAAGCAAAGTAACCTAGGAACAAAAAATGAAATACTGTATGTTCTCACTTATATACGGGAGCTAAGCAATGGTATGCATGTTCATACAGAGTATCTCAATGGACACTAGAGTTTAAGAAGAGGAAGGATAAAAGGGGGCTACAGGATGAAAAATTACCTACTGGGTACAGTATAAACTATTCAGGTACTGGTATATTAAAAGCCTAAACTTTTTTATTATGCAATTCAACTGTGTAAACAGAAAACAGTGTGTATCCCCCAAATCTATTTAAATAAAAAAATATAAAAAAAATAATTATACATGTGATTCCAAAATGCTGCAGGCCAGTACCCAAATATGACAAAGATTTTATAGAATCTCTTTGGAAATCAACTGTTATGGGTTGAACCATCAGGACATGAGTGGCCTCAAAATAATTTTCTCAGAATACACCAAATTTAAGGAAGTAGCATTAATAACATTGTTTCCATTTTAGTTGTGATTTCTATGTGAAGTGAGATTTTTATCAACAATGATGTCAATAACTATGATCAAAATAAAGCACTAGAAAAAGCCATTGGAATTATTCTCTATGTTTATTAAGTATAAATCTCCAATTGACAGAATTTACAAAAAAAACAATTATATTCAATGAAATATCTACAAAGGGAATTTGATATTCAATGATTTTCTATTAAAACTATGCAAATAAATATTTTTTAATCTTTTTACATCTCTAAATAAAACTTGACAAATCTATGTTATCTATCTATGTAACTGCACCAACTTTTTTTTGTTGTTGTTCCATTCATTCATGAAATCCAAATTTCTGGGAATAAAATTCACCACTGTATCAACTAACAAGTGTAACCTAATTTTGTACTTAACCGATATACATAATGTTCTTGCATTTTGTGGACATACCCGTGATTACATGCTAAGACATTATTTTAGATCTTTAAATGAGAAATGTCCAATTTTGAATCAAATGTGTAGTTTATTATATCTCAAATAAGAAGCAGTACAGTTAATCAAAGTATACATCTAAACTATCAACATAGTTTTGCCACCTTAATGGTAACTTGTTTGTGTCAACAGCAAAGAAGCCTGGAGAGCAAGTGATGATGAAATAAAGGCAAACTCCACAGGTTACTGAGATTGACATATTTCTCCTTGCACAAAGTGGTCAAATGTTGGAAAAATAGGCTAAGAGACATGAAAGGTTTCAGGAGTTTTTAAGGGTTTTGTCTTGAAGGAATCTGTGGGCATGTTAGTTCACAGACTAAAAGCTGCTCCCAACAATGGAGGCATTGTCAGGATGTCTGCAAAGCAACATTTCTTCAATGCCGCCCGTCATCATCTTGAGTTTTTTGCAGAGCAGGAGCTCCATTTGGGTCCCTGGCAGAGAAGCTGATTAAAATGCCTGCCCAGCAGATAATGTGAAGCTGGAACTATCTTAAACTTCAAGACTATCCCTGCTTCACTCCTGATCACATGTCTCTGTATTTAGAGAAATAGATTAGATTACTACACAGACTCAATTCTTACTTTACACATTTTTATCTTTAATTTGTATGCTCAGTTAGGTCTGTTTCTAACTTAGGGCTTAACATGTTTATCTTAGAAAAATTTTGTAACCAACTATTCTTGTAGACAGAATTAGGTAAGGGTACCCTGGAAACTTCAAAGAATGAGCTGTACACATAATTCTTTAACTAAGGACAACTATTTGCTTAAAAATAAATACTGATATGGGACTTTACTAGGAGTATCACAGCTCATGGGAATGCTGAAGGACCCCTGACTCCCCCATCACTATAAACTGCACGTTGTCTCTGTCTCTGTTATTTCTTTGTCTCTATTATTTCCAAATCTCTTGTGATGATTCTGCCTGGGACCAGTTTTGTTGGGAGAATAGCTAACTCTTGGCAATCCAAAGCCTGGACAAAGTGGTAGGCAGTTGGTGCAATGTCTGGTGAATATGATGGCTGACAGAGAGTTTCCAAGTCCAGCTACTGTAGTTTGAGCAGCGTCATTTGTGTGACATGTGGTTGAGCGTTGTCTAGCAAGAGGATTGGCTTGTGTCTATTGACCAATCTTGGATGCTTCATGGCAAGCATCCTCATCATTTCATTCAAATGGTGGTAGTAGACATATACTGTAATTGACTGACCAGGTTTCATGAATCTGTAGTGCATAATACCAGGGTTGCACCACCAAACGGACACCATTCTATTTTTGATGAATATTCAGTTTCTGACTGTGTTTCAGCACTTCATCTTTATCCAACTATGTGCCAAACACTTGCAATTGTCAAAAAGAATTCACTTTTCATCACACGTAACAATTCAGTGTAGAAGTGGTTTGTCTTTATGTCATGACAGCAAAGAAAGACAAGCTTCAAGATGATTTATCTTTTGACGCTTTTTGAATTCATGTGGAACACATCTATCCAGCTTCTTTACCTTGCCCATTTGTTTCAAATGGCCCAATATTGTTGGAATATTAACATTCAAATTTGGTGCTAATTCATGCATAGGTTGAGATGGATTCATTTCCACTACAGTTTTCAGCTCATTGTTATCTGCTTTGGTTTCAGGTCACCCACATGACTCATTTTCAAAATTAAAATCACCAGAACTTCTCAAACCATCGATGTACCATGCATTCATTAACCACATCCTTCCCAAACATTTTATTGATATTTCAAGCTGTCTGCACTGCATTGATTCCTCAGTGGAACTCATATACAAAAATAACATGAATTTTTTACTTATTCATGGTTTCACAAAAATTACTCTAAAAAAATTTGAAAGATAATCACAAGCCAAAATATGTGTTTGAAAGAATGAGAATGTACCTTCACGATAAAAATAAAATAAGAAGTGTCAAAGTGAAATGTCAGAGATACCAATTGTCAAACTTAGTACTTGAGAAAATTGGACATTCCACACTTAATAATCCAATATAATAAGATAGGAGTTATTAACTTTTTGCATTCTCATTCATTTCTCAAATCCTTTAATATAATAACAAACACATTATAAGTTTTCTTCACATATAAGGGATAGGTGAATGAATATGTCTCAGATGACTAGAAAAGCAAGAGAAAATGAAATTATTTTCTTTCTGACTATAAGAACAATATGTCTCATTTAGGAAAATTTAGATACAAAAATATACACAAAGAAAATATTATCCAAATTTATAATGTTAACATTAGGTTGTATTTTATAGTTTTTTTCCTCACACATACTTTAGCTTATTTACTTTCTCTGTGTGTGTTTATTAACATATATGATTTACATTTTGTCCCAGCTTGTCTATCGTTACCTTCTTGCTTGTATTTTCATCCTTAAAAGCTATTTGGAAATATTTAAATAGCAGCAGAGTATTCCAATGTTTGAGGTTTTTAAGCCCAGTATACAAGGAACATTTAGAATGTTTTAAATTTTTATAATCATAAATAATTTTGAATAAAATAACTCTATATCTTTTGCATAGATTTTTCAAAGTTAAATTTGGGGGAATAAATATTTAAAATATTTATATCTATCATCTTCTTTTTAAATCTATCATTCTATCTAAATTCCATACAGTAAATTTGCACCATTTTACACTTCTACCAGCAGCCTATGAGGATGTTACTTTTACAATAAATGCATTAGGATTTCCCTTAAATGTGTATTTAACATGTTAAAAAAAACTATCTAGTGTGCACACTTCTATTCACTTAAAAATGGAGGGAAATTGGGGTGTGTGTGTGTGTATATATATATATATACACACATATACATATATATATGCATAAATACAAGTATATATATATATATATATATATATATATATATATCCATCCAGGAGGGCCTATTTATGACTATTGCTCTTTACCCTCCCACTTTTCCTTTCTCCCTTTGTATTTTGAGAATCTATTTCCAAGTACCTTTATTATGTGAAAATTTGTGCTACATATTTGTATTTTTTCTTGCATCACATCTCTAGGAATGCAGTATTTATCTTCCAGGTACACTGCTGTGTGTTAATTTTGTCAAGTAACATTTAAGACAGTAATGTGACAGTCTTTGTTCCAATTAGCTTTAATTGAATCTAAGTAAGCGTAGAATTCAGTGTAAAAATATATGAATGTAAATATATTCCCTCAATGCTGCCAGTGCTGAATGTATCCTTTTAAACTAGAACCAGATAAAATGAATGTTTTTAGACATAAAATCCAGTTGGTATTAATCTTTATCAAACACAGAGTATTCACAACTTTCACAAATAAGTTCACATGTGATATTTGATAATTCATAGTTCATTTTATTTTTTCTTAGTCATAACAACCTACATTTATAGAGCAGTGTTAGAGAATGAGACATTCCATGAAAGTTCATTATTTTGATAACTGAAGCTTGATATTTTAGGATATAGAACTTTAGATATTTTTGATGAAAATGTTTATAGGTGTATATATATATATATATATATTCTCTCTCTATATATATGTCTGCTTTAATAAGTAGTGCATTTTTTTCTAGAAAGGCAGCAATTGATTATAAAACTCATAATGATTTATAGTCAATTAGACATAAATTTTGATCCTATGCTTTCTATTTACCAACTTCATGTATTTGGTAATTTGTCCAATCCTTCAAGGTCTTGGTTTCTTCATCTATTAAAAGGATATGCTTATTTTTAAAAATGTGAATATTAAGTGAGATTTTAAACACAAGGGGACTGGTACAGTACTTGGGAAGCAGTAGATACTCAGTAAATAAATATTGGTTTTACATATTTTAACCCATACTCTCCTTCCCCTCACATTAAAAATGTGTTGCCTATACAGCACCACAATGAATTATGCCTGGCATCATAAATATGAAAAATAAGAAAATGGATTGCCCTTTAGCTGGAGCATACTGGTAGTGTAGTGGCAAAGGCAAAAATATAATTTCAACTGTAAGAGATTATGTTATGGTAAAATTTTTATACTTTTGGTGAGAGATATGATCTCTGAACTCAGAAATCTACCTATATTGATTTAGATTATTCCCAAAAGACTAACCTCAGCTCCCTGAGAGAGTAGCAACTCAAAGAAGATCCCCATTTACCCTTTTCATTGTTTCAAATTCCCTTTGAAAGCAATATTTTAATCTGCCTCTGCAGTATTTTTAAAGGCAAGCTTTTGGCAACTATAGAATTATCCTGAACACAAGATGTGAGACAGGAGATGGGACTGGTGGAGACATCTTCTGAACCTGTGATTTATGTTTTCAGTTGATCTGGCTGGTTGGATGGTGGGATTTCATCCTCCATGTATGTCTACACAGAGGCAGAATAGCATTGTCCTTCAGAGCATCCCATCGGGTTCTACCCTTGAACATAGCCCTAGCTCTGACTCTCACCCTATCCAACTTAAAAATAGGCCAAAGTATGTGATGTGGGCAAGGGGTGAAGTGAGAAATTAGATATTGTGAGAGTCCTCGTTGCTCATGCCCTATTGTTAATGATTCTCAAACTTTTATATAGTTTCTAAAATTTTCATAAGCTCATACAGTAGATATAAATGACAAAAATGACTGAACCAAAATGTCTTGTCATCCAAATGCTTTCCTGTAACCTGAATACATATTTTAAAAAATTCATATATGACAATTCACATTGAATGAGTTTTAAGCAAACTAAAGAAAATCCCTCTTGACACATTTCTTTCTTAAATAAATCAGAAATAAAAGTATTTAACATAAGAAATCCTGCTAATTTAACTTCATATACTGTCTGTAGAAACAATAATACTAATATGTCCATAAACTTATGTAGATGTGGACCCTATATCATATGGTTTACATGCATTCTATACTTCTTTCCATCCATGTAAATATTCTGCAAAATAGTGGCAAATGAGCCCATTTTCCAGATGAGAAAGACTAAATTTGAATAAATTAGCTTCTTGTCAAGTCGTAGAGATACCAAATTGTTGTATTGGATTTCTTACCTATGATTGTCTCTGAATCTCTGTGTTGTCTTAGCATAAGATGGCAAACTGCCTGGTACCTTCTGTAAAACCACAGGCAAACTTAGTAAAAAATAAACCTGTTTTAAAATATGTTGCCTTGATTAAACAGAAAATTTAGTCAAAACTATATCAAACAGTTCTATTTTGTAAGGGACATTCGAGAGATACTTCTAATTTGAAGAAATCAGATTCTTTCTCCCAGTTTTCCTACTCATAATGATAATGTAAAAAATTCAAATCTTTGAAGATGTGGGAATGATATTTGAAAATCATTGAATTGAAAAAAAAGTCCTGTGAAATATCTGTGTCATTTATACTTTCTATAAGAAACACACAAAGAGGTGTTGGCCACAGTAAAGGTGAAAATATAGAAAGTTTAATAGGGGAATCAATTATTTAAAAGTCAGATGGTGTTTTATTATTCAAATGGAATAGAGGAAATAAACTGAATTTGTGTGAATACTTTCATATAATATCACCACTGAAATGTGTATTTGCTAGAGCCATCTGGAAAACCGTGAACTTGAACTTTTAAGGTAATCCTGAAAAAATATGGGATGTCTAAGGAGACTATGTTATGAAAATGTTCCTTTATTATGAAGACTATGAGAGACCTCACAGAGCACATGATAACCATGTCTCTTTATATTATTATATACTAAAACATATTTTACAAACTACTGCTCTAGACTCTAGAGGATCAAACAGCATCACTAAAAAGAAAGACAGAGTTGATCTCCTTATTAGCTATTTAGAAACATTTTGATCTGCCTAGTCAGGAGATACTATGTCCTGATGTAATTAGCTTCCCATATCTGCCTGAATTGGAGCCAAGATGATATAACCCTTTCTGAGAAAGGTTTGGATGAATAGTAACAGATAAAATGAACTTCAGGTTCCCTTACATTTATGATATTCTATGAATTTTACATAGAGATTTTCCGATAAATGTTTTCTGAGTAGGCTATGGAGAAGAAAGAGAAATATTTGGACTGGATCACATGCTTAATGAAAATCCAAATGATTTCCATAGCTGACATACTGGTTGACAAAGTTAATTAACACCAGGGTGGGTAGAGTGACGTTCCAGTCTGGGGAAGCCTTCGATCTTTGGTCATTTGTTTATTCAAAATATGATTTTTCCTCCTGAGTTGTACTATTTTAATTGAGAATTTCACTTATCCAAAATTTATTAGCTAAATTAAACCAGTACCACCATTCATTAAGTATGCTGATGATGCACAATACTAGATTTGCATATGAATCCATTTTTTTATTTCCCTCTCAAATATCAGTATGTCACCCACTAATCAGAAGTGATTTTTGAGTTTAATCTTTAAAATTACTTCAGTGCAATAATTATCCCACCATTGCCATTCTAGAGGTAAGAAATGGTATTTGAATTTAAATGACTTAAGAAAATAGAGGCAAATGGCAGTGCTTTAAAAAGGCATAATTCTGCATGAGCTTTAATAGGGTAAGAAAGAATTTGAAGATGAAAAATTAGGATAGGTTGTCATTTATAATGATGTGAAAAATTATAAAGTTAGTTTCTATTTAGTTGGTCAACAAATACTGACTGTGCATGAAGCATGTGACAAACGCTCTGCTTAATTCTTGGGAAATACTGTCCTATAGGAGAACAGAGTCTGTTGCAGTATGAAGACAAAGAAACACAGAATTGTACCCACCAAGCTACTGTAAATGTTCTTAGCAGAGTATTAGGGAATAGGGATGCTTAATTGAGATCTAGATGAGGTGTTAAGTAAAAGAAAGGATTAGTGTTGTATAAAAGGAAAAAAGTGGCGATGAAAATAAGAGTTAAATTATATAAGACAAAGTTTATTTGAATTTTAAAGCCTGTGAAAACTCGGATTCTTGAGATGATATACAATAAATATGCCCATCTACAAAATGCCAAAATTATAGATATTTCTTCCTTTTGCAGTATCAAAGTTGAACTTCAGTACTTTCTGTCACTGAGGGTCAAAAACGTTGTTTAAACAAAAGCATCATAATGGCATGGATTTGTGGAAGGATTTTTTTGTTTCTTTCTTTAGGATGAAGACATATGATCTGTCTTTCAATCTCTCAACTCCATTTGGTCTTTTTGTTTGTCTACAACATGCTCTACTGCAGTAAATCCATCATAGCAGGGTTTGTGGGTTGCCTATACAAAGCATTGCTGATAACAGCGATTGCATTCACTTCACTGGCAGCTTGAGGGGAAGGCACTGTGAACATCAAGTTGAAGAGTGGAGGGTGGTCAGGAAAAAAATATGACATATATCTGCGAGAGAAGAAAGCAAGCGATCAGGAAGGATACAGGCTGTAAGAAGAGAAGTGAAACACAACTGGCAAGTAACCTAACAGCAAATAACATATTTCTAATTACAACTCTGAATGTTGCAAAGAGCAAGCATTGGAATTTCAGTTCAGGTTTTTCATGAGTATCTGTGGGGCACTGGCATAAGTTCTGGCATGCTTTGCCACATATATTTCCACATTCCAAGAGAAAAATGTCAAATGTTTTTGAAGTGCCAATTGTAGACTCTGACTGATGTGTTAGTATTGCTATTTTATCACTCAACAATTTTTTAAAGCCTAATTTAGTGGAACACATTAGACGATTTTACTTGCACCTCCCACCTCTAAGAGTAGAAATGATGCAATTAATAACAGCGTCTAACAGCTGGTCCAACCCTTGCTAGTTGGAGATTTTAATAAGAAACTATAGCATACTGGAATAGGCTGCATAAACGGTGTTGAGTGTACACTGCATCTCTGTCCTGGAAATTTCATGCCATCTTTATTTTTATTTGCCATGCTGGTTTCCCAATTTTAGTGATGGATGTTTGTGCCCAAAACAATAAATGGTTGTTCATGATAGCTGTACAAATTCAAAGATTGAGACACAAAGATAATTGACTGATAAGAGAAGGGTGGGAGTTTAGTGAAAATCCCTTTGTTATTTAACTTTTAAAATTTCTAGATTTATCTATATAGTTACAGTTGTATTTCTAAGCAGAAATAATAAACCCCAAACAAGAGACATATACAGATTAGAGGCAAGATTAAAGGTAAGAGGTGAAGGTTTGTCTGCATAAACTGTGACATGTTCTGACCCATCATTCCACCATTAATAATCTAAATAAAAATTAAATATTAATATATACATGGATAAATTAAATTTACTCAATATTTATTAATGTCTTCTGTATGCCAAATAAAATATAAATACTATTATGTCAAGCTTTCTACCTTTGAAAAAGATATGATTCATTGATTTACTTTTCCTGCAAGTAGTTATTTAATTACATTATGATCTAGACGTGCATAGCATTGCTTAATAAAAATGACCTGCCCCTTTCCTAGAGCAGCTTGCAGTCTGAGAGATTAAATTTGTATAGATGAAACATGAACATATCAGTACAAGTGTTAAAGTGTGTACTTTTGGAGAGAAGAATCCAAGAACCTATATTCAGTTGTCTAAGAAAGGTTCTCTCTCCGAACGAATGCAGATGTTTACAGGGCATATTCACACTTTATTATGATCAAGAGCATCACCATCTTCTTCCAGCCTGTATGGTGACATCTATCTTGCTGTATTTAGGGTGATTTTCACATACCCATATCTGAATTTGAGAACTATAGGAATCCAGAAAAATTAAAGTTTATATGCACAAGTCATGTCATAGAGGGCATAAGATCTTTGATGAGTAATAAAAAATGGATAAAAAATCTAGATAGGCAGAGAGTTTACTTTTATTCCAGAAGGAGATATAACCATTCAGGAAGGAATGCCTGAAAGCAGAAAATAAATGGAGGGAAGAGCAGCCTACACCAGTGGGTGTCTCTTACTGGGAGAGGTGGACTAGCTCTGTGATGAGGAAGACCTTAAGTAACTAAGGAGGTAATACAAAGTTGTCTCCAGAAATAGTATCCAAAGTTAAGTTTCCTTGAATGCTTTGTCTTTCATCGTAAATGTCACCAATGGAGAATTATAATATAGATAAGGGATATAGAGAAGGGAGTAATGCAGACTACAGGACATATGGACTCAATGTCATTAAGACAGAGACGGGGGGAAGAGAGAGAGAGAAAGAGAGACAGAGAGAGAGAGAGAGAGAGAGAGAGACAAGGATAACTTTATGCTTATTGCCGTCAACAAACAAAGGTGCTCAGTCAAAGTTAATGTCTGATTGCTTTGGGAGGTTCTCCTAGTCTGTGCTCTATTAGGCTAGGTTTAGATTCAGTTATTAAAGATTTAACTGTGCAATGTTATCATGATTATAGATCAGAGTCCATCTAAAATAGATAGCTTCTTCCTTATGCAAAAGTTTACTGGGGAGACTTAGAGATAAGCTGGCCACTTGTAACAGGGGAGGGGGGTACACATTTAGTACCCTCCATCAATTTTCCAAGAGGGTAAAATATTAGTATCACAACATGGTAGTCCAAACAACATAGCAGTACATGGATGGAGCAAACTGCATAAATTATAAAATAATATCCCAATATCATTTTTGTGTGCGAAAATGTATTTATTTCATTTATTTTTTGATTAATCATTTATTTGTATCTTTATTGAGATATAATTTATATACAATATACTACATATATTGAAGTGCAAAATGTGATGGCTTTTGACAGTCTACTACCATGAAGTCATCTCCAAAGTCAGTGTAATGACCATACTCATCGATCCCAAAAGTTTCCTTATACCTCTTTTTAATCCTTCACTCCTTCTCACCCCGATTCCCAAGCAAAATCTGACTGCTTTTTTTATGATTTAATTACTTTTTAGTTTTTTAATTTTTTTTACTTTTTTATTTCAAAATATTACAGGGATACAAATGTTTTGGTTATGTGTATTGCTTTTGTACTGCTTGAGACAAAGTTCTAAGTGTGCCCGTCTCCCAGATAGTGTGCATTGTTCCCATTAGGTATGATTTAGCCTATTCCCTCTCCCCGCCATCAGTTTGATTTCCATCAAGTTTTACTTGCTTTTGTGCACATGAGTGCAATTCGGTTAGTTCCAATTTAATAGTTGGTACATGCAGTGTGTGTTGTTTTCATTCTTGCAATATTTCACTTAGGCCTCCAGTTCCATTCAGATTTTACAAAAGGCAAAAGGTATTGATTCATTTTTTATGGCTGAGTAGTACTTCATGGTGTACATATACCAGGTCTTATTAATCCACTAATTACTGATGAGTGCTGATGAGCATTTGGGTTGATTCCACATCTTTGTGATTGTAAATTGTGCTGTTATAAATAAACATTTAAGTGCAATTGTCTTTTTTATAAAATGTGTTTTTTTTTTCCTTTGGGTACATACCCAGTAGTGGGATTGCTGGATCAAATGGTAGGACTACTTTTAGTTCTTTGAGGCATCTGTATACTTTTTTCTATAGAGGTTGAACTAATTTGCAGTCCCACCAACAGTGTATGAGTGATCCTTTCTCTCCACATCCATGCAGCATCTATTGTTTTGGGACCTTTTGGTAAAAGCCATTCTCACTGAGCCTGGATGATATCTCATTGTGGTTTTGATTTGTATTTCCCTGATGATTAGTGATGTTGAGCATTTTTTCAGATGTTTACTGAAAATGTATTTATGTTAAATTATGACAGGAATTTGACACCTCAACAAGCTGTTTCCATTCCCAACATCCAGTCCTTCCCTTCCTGCTTTAACATGTGTCTTTGGTCTCACTAGAAATAGGATGGAGTAGGGGGTGCAGCAAATCTATCTTTGCTTTTCAAAAACACCACTAAGTGCATTTTGATCTCATTCGTTTCTATACCCCAACTAAAATTATTTATTGGGTGGAAAAGAGGACTTAGAAAGAAAAATGAACTACCCAGAAATTTTGAATCTTTAACCAGACAACTTTCTTTTGTACATTGTTATCTCTCTGGGTGACACATTAATATTTTGTAAAATTGATAAAATCAGAAACATTGCAATTAGCACTTATATAACTATCAATTTCTTTACATATGATCATCCACAAAATTAGGCACTTTCTTCACTCCTTCTAGACAGTTCATAGAGCCAAGATAACTTGCACGGCATAGGAGTCAATAACATGCTGATCATCGCTTCTCTTCCAAAATGGCACATGCAAATTCCAAAATTGTGTGTCTTTTTCCAAAAGGAGATGATTTGGCATGGTGGCTGGAATGTCATATAGGCCTGAGAATCAATTTATAATTAATCCTTAATGTGTTTAAACCCCAAATACCACCATTTCTAAAACCGTGATAGAATTTACCTCACAAGGTTGTGGTGAACTTTATAAAGGAGCTGCATAAATGGGGAGATTTGCACAGAGTAAGTCTACAATAAATGTCTGTCCTTCCACAGAGAGTACTACATTGTCTATAAAGTGTCAGAAGTATCCAGTGGACATAGTGTTTTAATAATTACCACATCTTTATCCTTAAACTTTGGCCATTAAGTGCTTAAGGTAAGATTACAATTCTTGCCCATGTTGAACTTCCCTTTAGAACTTACAATGGCCAGTTTAAATAGTCATTCCTGGTCTGTTTAGAGCCATAAATCATGTCATGCAAGAAACCAGCTATACTTCACCAAAATGGTAATCACCATTGAACTTTACCAAATTGAGACAAAGTACACACTGAACACTTTTTTTTTTTACCAGTTAGCTTTCTGCCTGAACAGAACAAAGCATGCCATATTACCCTGTCAATAATCCTGACAAGAATTGATTGTGCCAAATTGTAATGTATAATGGAAAAATTCTAGTCATTAAGCCAGACAATGGTGAAATACTTTTTAAGCAGCAGAAAGTTCCCGGTGGTTCAGAAATCATACCTTGTACATGTTACAGGAATAGCCTAAGAGATAAAGCAAACTTGCTCTGGATCTCACATAGATACACTTCATGTGAAGCCTACAAACAATGATACATCTAGAAGAAAATCATATTTTCCAACAGATCCCCCATGAATAGGTTTACATGAGAGTCTTACTACTTGAACCAGACCACCTTGTCAGAAATTTTGGATCAGTGTGTTATATCCAGTGACTGTCAAACTTTGGGATATCTCTAAAGACAATTTAGTAGTGAGAAAGTTGCATGGAACTCTTGAGAAACAGGTCTAAAGGTGGTGAATCATTTTGAGGGATATTTTTCTCCTACTATGGAGAGATCAAGAGACCTTTTTTCTAGGGACTGGAGCTCAAGTTTCTCAAAATGCATATGCCTCCCAGTTTCAGATTCTCCAATCCTCCATATTTATATTTGGTACCTGGGTCAAAGTTAAATTTTGTTTCTGGGGGTTTTCCTAGTCTGTGTTAATTAAAAACCATCCACTCCTCTGATAATGCTTCCTGGAGGGGTGAGTTTATTTAGTAGAGGAAAGTATTACCTTGGCCTGGTAAGGACTAGTTAGGATATACCACATTTATACTCACCAAGCTTTGCCTTATCAAGTTTAACTAACAGAAGCAATCTTATTTTCCATTTTCTCCTGAAACTGCATTGCATAGAAAGCATACATGACATTTGAAGCAGTATTTTAATTTGGGATGGCTTCTGGGAACTGTTGGGGATTATATGGGCTGTAAATTTACACCATGCAGAAGCAGAGTCCTCCTAGATTATGCTGGTAAGAAACCTAAGGCCTGAGTGTGTTTCCTGGTTGGTAGTGCTAAAGTGGAATAGGGGACACTCATAAAAGAAGCTGTTTATTAAAACAGCTGGTGTCTAATCTGGATCTAGACATTCCCACATGCCAAGTCCCTGCTAAGCTAGTTAGAACAGATGTGGACTCAGCAATGAGACCCAAACTGCTCATAAGGAGAGGAACCCACCCAGAACAACTCTTGAACACATGCCCCTGGTGTTAAAAGAAAGAAGTAAAATCGGACTTTTAGATAAAGGTCATTCTCACTGGAGTTAGATGATACTTCATTGTGGTTTTGATTTGCATTTCCCTGATGATTAGAGACATTGAGCATTTTTTCATATGTTTATTGACCATTAGTCTATCTTCTTTCAGAAAGCCTCTGTTCTTGTCTTTTGCTTACTTTTCAATGGGGTTGTTTCATATTTTCTTGGTGATTCATTTGAGTTCTTGGTGAATTCTAGTTATTGGATGTATAGCATGAAAATATTTTCTCTGATTCTGCAGGTTATCTATTCACTCTACTGATTGTTTCCTTGGATGTGGAGACACTTTTTAATTTAATCAGATCCCATTTATTTATTTTTGTTATTGCTTGTGAGTGCCTTTGGGATCATCTTCAGAAATTCTTTGCCTAGACCAATATCTATAAGAGTTTTTCCAACATCTTCTAGAATTCTTATAGTTTAATGCCTCAGGTTTAAGTCTGTTATCCATCATGAATTAATTTTTATGAGAGGTGAGAGGTACAGATCCTGTGTCAGTCTTCTGCATGTGCCTATCCAATTTTCCCAGCACCATTTATTGAATAGGGATTCTTCTCCCCAGTGTTTGTTTTTGTCTGCTTTGTCAAAGATCAGATGACAATATAAGAATGGTTTTATATCTGGATTCTCTGTTCTGATCCATTGGTATAAGTCTCTTTTCTTGTGCCAGTGCCATGATGTTTTGGTTATTATAGCCTTGTAGTGTAGCTTGAAGTTTGTTAAAGTGATGTCTTCTGATTTGTTCTTTTTGCTTAAAGTTGCTTTGGCTGTTCGGGGTCTTTTTTGGTTCCACAAGAAGTGTAGAATTATTTTTTCTCGATCTGCAAAAAATGATGTTGGTATTTTAATAGAGATTGCATTGAATTTGTAGATCACTTTGGGTAGAATAGACATTTTAACATTATTTATTCTGCTGACCTATGAGCATGATATGGTTTTCCACCTGTTCATGTACTCTGTGATTTCCTTCCTCAGTGTTTCATAGTTCTCCCTGAAGAGGTCTTTCACCTCCTTGGTTAAATATATTCCTAGATATTTTATTTTATTTTTTGCTATTGCAAAATATATTGAGTCTTTGATTTGATTCTCAGCTGGACTGTTGTTGGTGTATAGGAATGTTGCTAATTTGTGTATGTTGATTTTGTAACCTGACACTTTGCTGAATTTATTTATCAATTCCAGGATTCTCTTGGTTGAATCTTTGGGATTTTCTAGATATAATATCATATCTTCAGCAAAGAGTGAAAGTTTGATCTCTTCTGCTCCTATTTGGATACCCTTGATTCCCCAATTTTTGTCTGATTGCTCTAGTAAGGACTTCCAACACTATATTGAATAGAAGTGGAGATAGTGGAAAGCTTTGTCTGGTTTCAATTCTAAGTGGAAATGCTTTCAATTTTTCCTTGTTCAGTATGGTGTTGGCTATGGTTTGTCGTATATGGCTTTTATAATATTGAGGTATCTTCCATCTATGCCCACTTTTTAAAGAGTTCTTATCATAAAAGGGTGCTGAATTTTGTCAAATGCTTTTTCTGTGTCTATAGAGAGGATCATATGGTCTCTGCTTTTGCTTCTATTTATTTGGTGAACCACATTTATAGATTTGCATATGTTGAACCATCCTTGCATCTCTGGGATGAAGCCCATTTCATGGTGATGGATTATTTTTTTGATGTGCAGTTGCATTCGGTTTGCTACAATTTCATTGAGAATTTTTGCATCTGTATTCATAAGGAATATTGGTCTGCAGTTTTTGTTGTTTTTTCTGTTGTATCCTTTCCTGGTTTTGGTATTAGGGTGATATTGGGTTTGTAGAATGAGTTGGGGAGGAGTTCTTCTTACTCTATGTTATGAAATAATTTCCGCAGTATAAGTACCACTTCCTCTTTGTAGGTCAGGTAAAATTCAGCTGTGAAACCGTCTGGTCTGGGATCTTTTTTTTCATTGTTGCTTCAAGTTCAATAATTGGTATTGGTCTGCTCAGGAGTTCAATTTCTTCCAGACTGAGCCTCAGGAAGTTTTGTGTTAAAAAATCCCAAAACAATAGATGCTGGCGTGGATGCTGAGAGAAAGGAGCACTGATAATCTTTTGGTGGGACTGAAAATTAGTACAACCTCTATGGAAAGTAGTATGGAGATACCTCAAAGAACTAGAAGTAGACCTACCATTTGATCCAGCAATCCCACCACTGGGTATTTACCCAAAGGGGGAAAAAAAAGACATTTTATAAAAGGGACACTTACACTGAAATGTTTATAGTAGCACAATTCACAATTGCAAAGATGTGGAAACAATCCAAGTGCCCATCAATACATGAGTTTATCAATAAAATGTGGTATATGTATGCCATGGAGTATTACTCAGACATAAGAAATGGTGAACTAATACCTTTTGTGACAACCTGGATGGAAATAGAGATCATCCTTTTAAATCAAGTATTGCAGGAATGTAATGTGGTAGTAAAATTCAATAGAAATCAAGCAGTTGGGAGGAGGTAAAAGGGGATGGGTAAATTCACATCTGATGGTACAATGCACTACAATCCACACTATGGATGGACAAACTTTTACTTTGACTGAAACCATACAAAAGCAATTCATGTAACCAAAACATTTCTACCCTTGTGATATTCTGAAATAAAAAAAAAATTAAATAAAAAAAGAAGTAGGATGAAAAAAATTGGAGGGGGAGAGAAGTAATATAAATTAATTGGAAGTGGTGATGAAAGTATTTTACATTTGAGGACTTTAAATAAACAAAACAAAGATTTATGGACCACTTTTCCAGAACAATATTTCCCAAATTGGTTACTTTGAAATAACATATACTTTATTTTTCCTATCTTCTTTGTAGGAAACCTGGAAAAGAAGTTGTTTTTCTCTTTCTCCAGTTTCCCTCCCCTGAGGCTATACTGATACTTCCACACTCAAAGGAAGACAGAAAATGACTTCAGAGAGTTAATGTTTAGGGAATGGGATCTTGGCTCTCTTTATAAAGCAACTACTGAAGAGTGTCAACAACGCTATTTGTAATGTAGTGTTCATTTCTACTATTGCCCAAACAGCACAGGAGCCACCTGTGGGTGGCTTCTGCTGAGGCTGCGCAATGCAATGTTGCAGCCTGGGGAACCCATGGAGCTCTGCCACGGAGGCTTTATTTTTAGCTGAGACACCAAATAGAAACTGACGTTTCCAATCTGAATGTCTCCCCATTGCTCCTGCATCAGGTAACAGAAGTATAACAATATCTACTCTAATAAATAGCACCTGTAATTATACGTGCAAAATTGTTTACATGTTTTAACTCCTTTAATATTCACAAAACCACGTGAAGGAGGCACCATTATTATTCTTGCAATTGGTCAGATAAGGAAACTAAGGTTTTGAAAATTTAGATAAATTAATAGATAGCTTGCCTAGAGCAAGAACATCACATCTTTTTGCAGCTACATTATGGGTTACCGGGTGAAGCAAGTAGATGGCTTTTCAACACCCAGTGGAAAAACCTTCAATCCTTGGTACTTTGGTGTGAGCAACAAGCAGGATGGTGGCCTGTTCAGGCCAGGGGAAGAAGAGGACATTCTAGTATATGCACTGTAGATTTCAGGTACCAGGACTGGATACTGATATAAGAAGATACTTAATACTTGGATACAACTTACAAATAAATATCTAGAAAACAGATTTTCATTTCAGTGTCTGGGAGCCACAACTCTTATTATTGTATTATTTCTGATGTTCCATGATGAGGGCATAAGAAACTCTTCAGGAGGCGATATGCATCAATTCATGAGCTGGGTAGACACGATCACGTATCACTAACAGTGTGGGCTCTGGAAACAAACAGCCAGGGTATTAGCTCTTTGATTTTAGGCATGTTGCTTGAACTCTGTGCCTCAATTTCTTCATCTGTAAAATGAGAATAATAATAGTATTTACCTTTTGAGATAGTTAGAAGTATGCTATGAATCAATGCACGTAAAGCCCTTAAAAGGGTAGCTGGCATAGACTGAATGCTTAATAAATTGAACTATTGTCATAGTCAATGATTGTGATGTTCAGAATGAATTATTAATTCTTCTTCCTCCACTTTAAAGAAATATGTCTTAATCAATTCATTCCTATAGATACTACATGTCACACTAATTCTTTAGGGACATCTTCTTAGCTAAAGCTTTCAGATAAATTAACCTCTGGGCTCTAGAGACTGAAGCCACACAATTTCACATCACAGGCACTTGCCTTACCTGCATCAAATGTATTTGTGGGTAGGAGCTTATCCAATACGGTTTTAATATTTTCGGATATTTTCTATGTTTTGACAAGATGATTTCCAGCTATGGCTTAGTCTGACTTCAGCTAATCTGATCTGAGTGAAGGTACCAAAATGAAGAAGTCTCCAATGAACAGGGATATAATGTGCGGAGTTGAAAAGATTAACATCTGTGATTTCCAAGGAAGGTGTTTGATTTTGAAAATGTTACTCAAACTCTTTGAACCATAGCCCCCAACCCAACCCCAGCCACCAAGATATAGATTTTATATGTCTTCACCACGAAAACACATAAACACACACACACACACACACATGCACACACACAAACCATTTGCTTATATTGATTTAACATTTTCCTAAAAATGAAAAATCAAGTACAGTAGTCTCATCCTTCAGTAGATATAAATCATGAACTTTCTGGAAAGTATGTGATACTAGCTGTATTCTTGGACTTGTCATGAAAACGTCCAAGCCTTCTTTTATGTGATAAAACTATTGAGCTTACATTTCTTATGACTCAGTTGAAGCGGATGTAAGCCTAAGGCATGACAGAAATTATACATTAAAATGTAGAACCAGAAAAAGAGTAAAATGGAAATCAACAAGGAGCTAAAAAAACAACCAACAAAAAGAGAATTATCTTGGAAAATGGGCAAGTATGAGACACACTACTGAAATGTATAATGGGGCATACTGAAGTCCAGCCTAACATCAGAAGACAGTGTTTGCAGAGTTCTTCTGTGTAACCCAAATTGAAGTATAATGATTGGTTTACTTGAGATTTAAGTAATTTAAACCAGAATAAAATAAACATATCTACTCATAATTGTAATTCAAAGTTCTTCCTCTGCCTAGAGAATGAGGCCTGACTTATACCAAATGACAAGAAGTACACTGATTTTATTCCATTTATTATAAGTACAGCTCCCTGGGGCAGGGCGAGCTGGAGAAAATTCATGTAGGCTAGTACATTGTGAGACCTTATTTATAAGGCATTAAAAAAACATGAGGGAGACAAAAGAATACTCCACACAATAAACCAGCAGCCGTGAACCATGGTGCTTGCAGCTCTTTCCCCAGCCCAGCGACACCATGGTTTCCCCTTGTCACTGAACCTTCTTTCTCTTATTGTTAGTGAGCTTCCTCCGGTGGACAGGGCTTGCTTCAAACGTCTGTATTGTGTAAAAACTTGAATTGTCTTACTGTGAGCATCCTAAGAGAGTATTATTTTTTATTTAATGTGGAAACATTTACTGTGGACCAGTCTTGTTTCTTTTCATAGATAAGTGACTAGAGGGTGTCAACGTGACTCAAAAGAGACTGCAGGCTAAAGCATCCTAATTTTCTTTTCTCTCAGAGACTTAAGTCTTTTAGGAAATTGATTTGTTAACCAAATACATGCAGATTTGCAAAGAAAATGAGAAAAGGCAGAAAACTAGGTCTAAAATGACCCTATAGGCAGAAATAAACATTTTGAAGAAGCAATGGGGCATTTTATATGCAGACGAACATTCTAATTTTTTAAGTGAGCTCTTTTAAAACACGGCTGCCTTATGGATCATAAAAATGCATACATAGTAGGCACCTATAAAAATGTTTGTAGAGCATTGCATTGCGGTGAAGAATGTAAGTTTAGGCACCAGGATTATTAGTTTCAAATCACAAATCCAAGTTAGTTTGCTTCTCTATGCCTATTTCCTGTATACAAAGCAAGAATATCTCAGAGTTTTATTTTGCATGGCAAATTGTATGCAATGTATGTATGCATTGTATGCATTGTATGCATTGTATGTATGCAATGTATGCAAATTGTATGCATGGCAAATTGTTAGATACTGTTATTTTGTGTGCTTTTATTTTGTTATCTTTCTTCTTTAGTATTAGGGTGATTGATTGGCAGATCTGGACTTCAATGATTGTTCTCCTTAAAGGATTCCAGTCAACAGATCTAGTAAAATATTAATCAGAAGGAGAAACATCAGTATGTTTTGAACTATCTGATTTTTTTATTTTCTACAATATATCTTGAACCTTGAAAGATGGCAAAGTGGAGAAAAAGCTTTGAAGACAAGCCAGAATTTGAATCCCAAATTTTTCTCCTACCAATTTTGTGATGTCATAAAAATTGTTTTATCTCTCCTAGGGTAAAAAGACAAAGGTCTACTTCACCTCATAACATATAATAGCAGTGAAGATCAACAAATCTAATTGCCTTAAATCATGAGAGTTGATGAAGAAAAACTATAGAGATCTACTGAAGTATATTACTGTCCTTAATTACCCTTAGTCTGGGGTCTCTTAGTAAAGTAGTAAAGTAAAGGATTCTGGATAAGCGGTCTAGACTCCTCATTCATTCTCTTCTCTTCTCTTCTCTTCTCTTCTCTTCTCTTCTCTTCTCTTCTCTTCTCTTCTCTTCTCTTCTCTTCTCTCTTCTTCTATCCTCTCCTCTCCTCTCCTATCCTTTCTTCTCTTCTCTCTCTCTCTGTCTCTTTCTCTCATATTAAGATTACTCTATGAGTAATCTTTGTTTTTCCCTTTGGTAACCTAACCCTGGGAAGAGCAGAGTGATAAATGCTAAGCTTGCTTAATACTGTATCATGAATTCTGCCAGGTTCCATGGTGGTACTTTCCCTTTGCATTCTATTATCTGTTGAGATATTTTGTATTTTCAGGTAGAATTTCATATGCTTCTCTGCACAAAATCCATGGCAATTAACACAGTGAAAGCCACATAGTCAGAAATTCCACACTTATTTATTGAAAAACAAAATCAGTAATCAGTCACATTGACATTTGAAGAAAAAAATAAAATGATCTCCCCACAGTGATTGTTTGGGACATGCTTTGCCAATAACTGTCATATTAATTCTAACTTGTGGTATTACATAAACAGTTCCAATAACCAGATCTGTTCCATGTACAGTTGTCAAAAATATGGGAAACATCTGTTAAGTTCTGAGCTCTCTACTAAACTTAAAACAAACAAAAATACACAACCTTTTTTGATAACATTGACTCAAATGATACAAAAGCAATTTATGTAACCAAAATGTTTGCATCCCTGTAACATTCTGAAATTTGTCAAAAAGAATGAAAAAAATAACCTGTTCACAAAATAAACAGATGGCAGTATTTTGCTAGGAAAGTGATATAGAAGTGGTCCCATTTTGTACTAAGGTTAAATCAGAAATATAAGAAAACTGTTAATATTAGTCCAAAAGATCAGTGATCCTGGCAATAAAAATAGAATATGCAAGCATCACATTTCTCCTTTTTAGATTTCAAACCTGAATGGAGCAGAGATGATGTGAAGTATCTATAGTTTCTTGAGTTATTAAAGCAAACAATAGAAGCCACACGCTCAGGCTCTTAAACACACTCATGAATAAACTCACTAATGATCTTTGTCACTGGAAGCCCAATTATTACTTGTTTTTGTTTCTGTTTTTTAATTTTAATTTTCTTCTTTCATAGGACTGCAACTCAGTAGGGAAATAAGTTGTGTTTTTGAAGTAATTTTCATTAACTTTTAAAACACTTTCTTGAGTGGAAAAGAAAACCTAAATAATTAACCCCTTGTAAGAGCAGCGTGGGTTTTGGTGTCACATTAAATTGGTTTTCAAGACATATTTCATCACTTTATAGTTGCCAGATCTTGGGCATATTAAGTAGCACCCTGTTTCTCACTCTACTACTGCAATGTTTAACAGAACAGAGGGGAAGAACATAAACTTTGGATTAGAATGGGCTGTGGTGTGAAGTCTGGTTAAACAGTTACTCTGTAAAATGACATACTCTGTGGGAATTCCTGTTGTAAAAGGAGACAATGAATCTCATCGGGTTGTTTTGAGCACTGAGTAGCACGTAGGAGGACAAGAAGTGGCCCACAGTGATTACTCTATAAATGCCAACTCATTTCATTACCACCTCCTGTCCCCCACCCCCCCTGATCTCCCACCCACCCACTCCAGAGTGAGTGCTCTATCAAAAGGAGATAAAATGATATCTAATGACCACACCAGGGCCATGGGGTCCTTTGCTTTCACGCTGCAGGGTGGAACAACTAGCAGGTAACTATTCTGTCTGTGTCTACATATAGATGAGATAACCCTTTGTAAGTGGATCTCCCTTTTCATGAAAGATCTGACTGTGAAAATGAATACTGAAAGGAGAAGATATGTCTTTCTTTCAAGAGATCTTTGTGCTCACAACCACAGCCACAGGAATACTCACTCAGCCTTTAATAATGAGTTAAGCCAATACACAAAACATAGGCGGTGTGGATGGCAGTGAAGTACCAGTGAACGAACGGGGAATAATGCACAAAAATGGGGACTCATTCCTTTTGGGAAAAGGTATAGTCATCTGAAGGACTAAGTTGTCTTTGAGGCAATGAGTAAGTAAGTTTGCCTTTGGGAGAACTAAGTTTGGGAAATCACAGAGGAAAAGGAAAGTTTGGTGTAATATCTTACTTAGATGGACTTATATGCCAAGCAAAATAATTTGTTGTAAGTTACAGAATACGAGAAGAGAAATATGCAATATGAATATATAAGTATATTTAAGAAACAACCTCGGTTTGTAGGGCAGTGGAACTATTATGTAGGCATGATACCACAGTTGTGAATACTTGACCTTGCACCTTTGTCAAAATATATACAACTGTTCAACACAATAAGTAAACCTTAATGCAAACTTTATTTCATAGTAATGTCTCACTATGGGTTAATCAATTGGGAGCAATGTCCCACACCAATATGAGACATTTATATCACAGGAAATTATAAGAAGGGAATGGGGTGAAAGAGAATATATGGGAACTTTTCATACTACCTGTTCAATTTTCTGTAAACATAATACCGCTCTAAAAAATAAAATTTATTAAAGCAAAACTATATTTACAGATGGTAGGTAACATCTGATAGCCAATTTAAATACCAAAAACATAACATTTCACATAATTCCAAAATCTAACCAGAGTCATGTGACCATTCTCTAACTTCAAAGTTATGCCTGGATGGTTCCAGATCCTCTTTTCCTCACAAAGGTTTGCGTGCTTTACTTTTACTTTTGAGAATACCTTTGCCTTTTAGACCAAGACCCTGTACTTAACTGCTCATGTTGTTGGCTTTCACAGCTTGCTTTCTTGGTTGAATTACTAAGCTATATGTTGTGTCTTATTTTTAAACTCATTAGAATGCATGAACTTTTCTTGATTTTAATGGTAATCTTACAAAATAGCCATGTGATTTGACAGGTGTTTGGAAAGACATCCATCTAGGAAAAAAAACATGAACCTACTACCACCCATCTAGAGTGTATAAGTAGAGAGTGAATTTTTTGTAAGGCATTATTTTATACTATGATATTTTTAAAATGCATCATTTTTGAGTCCTAAAAGAGCCATTTTCTATAACTTGATCAAAATTGTTGTGACTGGTTGCTTTCCAGAAGAACTTCCTTAAAATTTCCTTGAAAGATGACATGGCATTTATGATAATGAGAAAGGAGAGGAGGAGAAGCATGATAGTTTTGCCTTGTTGCTGTAATAAATTACCACAAACTCAATGGTTTACAACAATACAAATACATTACGTTAAGTTCTGAGGGTCAAAGGTCCAAAGTGAATCTTATTCAGCTAACACCAAGGTGTAGGCAGTGCTTTATTTTTTCTGTAGGCTTCAGGGGAAAATCTTTTCCCTTGCATTTTCTAGTTTGTAGAGATAACCCATCTTTCTTGCCTTGTAGCCCCTTCCTCCATTTTCAAAGCCTATGGTTTATCGTCACATCACCTCTTCTGACCCTTCTCCTCCTGATTCCCAATTAAGGACTCTTATGATGATACAGGACCAACCAGGGAGTTCCAGGACAATCTCCTCTTATCAAGATCTTTAACTTCATCATGGCTACAAAGTCCCTTTTGCAAAGTCAATATCCCTGAGGATTAGGATTGGGGGCCCGTTATTCAGCCTACCACCGAAGGCTAAAGCAGAAGGCAGATGCAGATGGCTTATCTGATTGAAGAACAGAATAAGAGAATTATGGAAAATATGAGAGTCAAAAGATAAGAAGAGAATCCTGAAAACTGGAAGAAGCAAAACCAAATGTGTATGACTAAAGCCAAAGGGTAACACTTAACGTAGGTTATTTTAGCAAAATGCATTATTAAGAAGATCCTTGTAGAGATGTTATTTGACATACACCAAATATGGATTTTAGGTGCCTCCATTAGGCTTCCTTAGTAATTACAATAACTAATGGGAAATTCATTTTCAATTTTGGTTTATCATACAGCTGTACAATTTGTAAAGGATTTGCATGGGAAAGGATTAGATAATGTGATTTGGCTGTATTATGCAAATTAGTCTTTTGTTTCCTGTCTATGTTCAATTTATGAGAAGAAAAGTTACATGCTTCTTCAAAGATTTAATGTAATTTCTTTTTCATTTTTCTCTAAGAAATAGATGATTGTAATAAACATGCTACAGTTTACAGGAAGTCGCCTTTTTAACAAATCATGATATTATTTTATGTCAAAAAATGACTCTAGAAATACAAACCTAGATTTATGCCTCTGATACTTAGTAAACATAGCTAAAAATTTAATCTAAATCTCAATTTTATCATCTAAAACATAGATATACTGATGCCTTCCCATATTAGTTTTTTTGATAATTAAATAGGATAATATATATAAAGCACCCAAGATATAATAATTGTCATTATTTATTAACTGACCCCTAGTGGCTCAGTAAGTGGTAATTATAGTTAAGTAAATATACAACATCTATTAATCTATTCATCCATTTTATCGAATACCTACTGTATGCCAGATGGCAGGCTGGAGCTGTTCATACCAAGTGTACATGTTGTGAGAGCAGAGCTGGGTCTTCTTTGTCCATTCTGAGTTATTAGCACTGAGCACAATTCCCACTACAAAGTAGATTTTCAGTTAGTTTGCATTTATTAGTAATTAATGCATGGACCAATGACACATGGCTTCTTAATCAAAATTCTCACTCTCTACTTACTAGGGGGTGGGGGAATAAAGCAATACAAACTAGTAAGGGTGTGTTTGAAAGAAACACTGAGAGCTTTATGGACCCAAAGGAGAAAAGTTTACTGGAAGAAGGGTTTCAGATTCCCTTTCAGTTGACAAAGTGGGTGAAAAACATTTCAAGTAACTAGAACGTTATATGTGAAGAAGAAAGAGAACACAGATGTAACCTGGGAGGTAAGGGAGATTCAGAAACATTTCTTCCAGAGAACACGGTAGAGTAGACACTTCCAACTGTCCATTCTTCCAGAGAAACAATAAAAAAATCAGTCATAAACTATATTTTTTTTACTGCTGCAATCATAATATTGGATGTTTATAACAAGTATTAATAGTTAAAAGATAACTAATTTAAATAAAACAATATTCAAATCAAAATCAAATTAAACTTCTAGAGATATGCAGCATCTGGGAATGAGCTTTTTGCAGGACTTTAACAAATAAAACTCAAAATATGCCAACTTACTCAACTGTTTTTTTATATTTTTTATTTTTATTATATTATTTATTTACTTTTAATCTATTTCAAAATATTACAATGTTACAGACCTTTCGGTTACATAAATTGCTTTTTACTGTGCCCATATCCCAGTAAGTATGAATTGTACCCATTAGGTGTGATTTTACCCATTCCCTCATTTCCCCTCCCATCTGCTTAATTTCTGCTGAATGTTATTTCCGTATGTGCACATAGGTGTTGACTATTAGTTCCAAATTTACGGTGAGTACATGTGGTGCTTGTTTTCCCATTCTTGTGATACTTCACTTAGAAGAATGTTTTCCAGCTCCATCCAGGTTAATACAAGAGGTATTAGCTCACCATTTTTTAGGGCTGACTAGTACTCCATGGTATACATACACCACATTTTATGAATCCACTCATATATTGATGGGCACTAGGGTTCTTTCCACATCTTTGCAATTGTGAATTGTGCTGCTATAAACATTTGAGTGCAGGTGTCTTTTTTATAGAATATCTGTTTTTCCTTTGGTTAAATATCCAGTAGTGGGATTACTGGATCAAACGGTAGGTCCACTTTTAGTTCTTTCAGGTATTTCTATACTATTTTCCATAGAGGTACTAGATTGCGGTCCCACCAGCAGTGTATGAGTTTTCTGTTAATGGGAAAAAAAAAGCCAAACTCTGTAAAATAATTTTAAAAAGATTTATTCTGAGCCAAATTTGAGGACCATGACCCGGAGTCACTCCCAAGAAGCCTTGAGCAAGTGGACTCGCTGTGATCGGGTTACAGTTTGGTTTTATGCATTTCAGGGAGACAGGGGTTACAGGTAAAGTCATAAATCAATATGTGGGAAGTATACACTGGTGTGGCCCAAAAAGGTGGGCTATCTTGAAGAGGGGGTGGTTACAGGTTATAGATGGGTTTAAAGATTCTTTGACTTTTAATTGGCTAAAGACATGAAGCTTTGTCTAAGGGTTTGGAATATTTTAGCTCCGAATATTTTAGCATAAGGAGCTGTTTATCAGAGATAAGCCACTAGACATATTTGTTATGTAAATTGAGGACCTGTAGGTTTGTCTTGCATACCCTTCCTTAGTCCTGTTAGTGGGTTACAAAGGATGTCCCCAATAAAGGGTGGGGGCATGATGAGGCATATCTGACCCTCCTTCTGGCAGGCAATTTAGTTTTAGTATATTCATCTGGCCACCAGGGGATCCATTCTATTCAGTGGGGTGAGAGAGTGGTGAGCCTTAAGATTTTATTTTAGTTCACAGTTCCTATCTCTGTATACATGTCAACATTTGTTGTTTGGGGGATTTTTGATAAAAGCCATTCTCACTAGAGTTAAGTGATATCTCGTTGTGGTTTTGATTTGCATTTCCCTGATAATTGTAGATGTTGAACATTTTTTCATATGTTTGTCGGCCATCAGTGTATATTCTTTTGAAAAATTTTTGTTTATGTCTTTTGCCAACTTTTTAATGGGGGTTTATTTTTTTCTTGCTGATTTTCCTGAGTTCTATATAGATTCTAGTTATCAGCCCTTTATCAAATGTTTAGCAAGCAAATATTTTCTCCCATTCTGTAGATTGTCTATTTGCTGTAATGATTGTTTCCTTGGCTGTAAAGAAGCTTTTAAACTATTGAAATCAACTTTGTCACAAGGCTAGAAAACAAAGGTTTATAGCACTCAAGAGAATGTTAAATCAAGGAAAAGGTAACTTTAAAATAGTAGGAAAGCTTTGTTGCATTGTTGTGTTTTTGCCCTATTGTCTCCCAGGTTCTCAGAGGTCTTAAAAAGGATAGCTCACATTTGCAGTGTGGGACACTAGTCTCTAGTTCTAGATGGAGCAAAGTTGACCTTATTTGCAAAGAATTGGGATTTTCTTTTTCTATTTTAACCTGAGAACTTCCTGAAAGACTGACACAGGTATTCACCTCAGTCCTACATAATTCAGAACTCATTCAGGGTAGAATGGCAACAGGATTTACTTGAAAATATAATTATGTGTTGCTTAACAACAGGGATGTCTTCCCAGAAATATGTCATTGGGGCCTTCACCATTGCACGGGCATCATAGAGTGTATGTAAACAAACCTAGCTGGCATAGCCTACTGCCCACCTAGGCTACATGGTGTGTAGCCCATTGCTCCTGGGCTACAAGCTGCACAGTGTGCTACCGTACTAAATACTGTAGCCAATTGTAACACAAAAGTAAGTATTTGTGTATCTAGACATAGAACAGGTACAGTGAAAATATAGTATAAAAGATAAAAAGTTGTACATCTGTATGGGGGACTCAAAATGAATGGCGCTTACAGGGCTGGAAGTTGCTCTGAGTAAGTCGGTGGATGAGAGGTGAGTGAATGCAAAGGCCCTGAACATTACCATGCACTAGTGTAGGTTTTATAAACACTGTACACTTAGGCTACACTAAATTGACAAAAATATTCTTTCTTCTCCAATAACAAATTAACTTCAGCTTACTGTAACTTTTTTATCTTATAAATTTTTCAGTTTTTAAAAATTTTTTCACTATTTTATGATAACATTTAGCTTATAACACTAAAACATTTTACAGCTGTACAAAAAATATTTTCTGTATATTCTTACTCTACAAACTTTTTCTATTTTTAAAATTTATACTATATATATTACTTTTTAAACTTTTTTGTTAAAAACTGAGACATAAACACACATATTAGCCTAGGCCTACATAGGATCAGGATCATAAGAATCACTGTCTTCAACCTCTACGTCTTGTCCCACTGGAAGGTCTTCAGGGTGATAACACGCATGGAGCCATAATGCGTGATAACAATGCTTTCTTCCTGAATACTTCCTGAATGACCTACCTGAGGCTATTTCATAGGTAACTATTTTTATTATAAGTAGAAGGAGTACACACTAAAATAATGATAAAAGTATGGTATAGTAAATACATAAACCAGTAACATAATCATCTATTATTATTATTATTATGTTCTATACATAATTGTATATGCTTGTATTGTACTGGCAGTACAATAAGTTTACTTACATCAGCATCACCACAAACATGTGAGTAATGTGTTGTGCTATGACTTTAGAATGGCCACAATGTCACTAGGTAATAGGAATTTTCCAGCTACATTATAATCTTAGGGGACCATTATTATATGTGGGATCTGCTGATCAAAATGGCACTATGTCATGTATGACTATTTAGTAAGGTGAACAAAGGACCATCAGTTGCCTGGGACAAAATATTATGGTTGAGGCATACAATAGAATGTCAAAAGTCTGGGAGAAAACCCTGGACAAAGAATTTCTTTGGGGAATCATGGCATTCAAAAGCTCCAACATATACTGAGGAATTTAGAAGCCACATGCATGCCCTGGGTAAGACGCATGTTCAGAAAAGACCTCAGAAGACCTTAAGCTTTTCATATCTGGATCATTTGTAGGCTCAGTACAGGCAGGAAGTGAAGGCTAAGGAAGAATTATAAACAGTCTGACTAGGCTTTGAAGGAATGTCCCAGCACTGAGCCAATCAGGGAAGACTGAAAGAGGTTTTTAGTTTTCTCCTTCCTTCCTTCCTTCCTTCCTTCCTTCCTTCCTTCCTTTCCTTCCTTCCTTCCTTTCTTTCTTTCTCTCTCCTTCCTTCCTTTCTTCCTTCCTTTCTTCTTTCCTTCCTTCCCTTCCTTTCCTTCCCTTTTTTCTCTTTATTTCTTCTTTATTTCTTTCTTCATTTTCTTTCTCTCTGTTTTTGTTTGTTTTCTGGCTCCTAGTGTTTAAGGGAATCTCTCTCTCAAAAAGGAACAGACATTTCGGAGACCACAAAGCAAGGAATAGAATCTTTAAAAGCAGTTGAGAAAACTTTATGTAGTTTACTAAATAAACAAACAGCCACCAAAGTCTACAAAAAGCAACAAAACAAACCAAAGGAAGGAAAAGAATCTGATTTGCAGAGGTAATGTATTATAATATCCAAAATATCACATTTTCAACAAAAGTTAAGGCCCATTCACAGATGGGATTAACAGAAGCTATCCCTAAGGAAGCATAGGCTTTGGCATTGCCACACAAATATTTTATATCAAGTGTCTTAAACATGCTCAAAATGCTAAAGAAAACCATGAGCCAGTTTTATTTTTGACAGGATGAGAAGACCATTCAACAGGGAAAGAATAGTCTCTTCAAAAATTTGTGATGGCACAACTGGCTATACACAAGCAAAAAATGAAGTTAAACTTCTACATCACACCACATTGAAAAATTAACTCAAAATAGATCAAGAACATAAATATAAGAAGTAAAACCATAAAGCTCTTGGAGGAAAACATGAGTCTTTATGATCTTGGATTTGGCAATGGATCCTTAGCTGTGACATGAAAAACACAAGAATTGAAATGAAAAAATAGATAAACTAGATATTATCAAATTACATACTTTTATGAATTAAATGATATTATCAAGGAAATGAAAAAACCTGTAAAATGTGAAAAAATTGCAAATCATATATCTGACAAACTATTCAGAATATAAAAACAAATCTTACAACTTAACAACAAAAAGACAAGCAACCCAATTGAAAAATGGCCAAGAAGCATATGAAAAGATGCTTAACATCTACACTCTTTACAGAAATCAAAATCAAAAGCACAATGAAGTACCACTTCACAATAGTAGAATGTCTATAATAAAAAAAATTAAAAACAAAATAACAAGTGCTGTTGAGGATGTGGGGAAATTAGAGCCTTTGCCCATCACTGGTAGAAATGTAAAATGGAGCAGCTTCTGTGGAAAACACTTTGATGGTGTCTCAAAAGGTTAAACATAGAATTACCTTAGTATCAAACATATGTACTCCTAGGAATATACTCCAAAGAATTGAAAGCAAGTGCTTAACAAAGTACGTATGTAAGTATGCGGATGTTCATAGCAGCACTATTCATGATATTTAAATGGTGGAAACAGATCATATATCCATGAGTGAATGAATTTTGTATATATACACAATGAAATGTTATACAGTCATAAAAGGAATGAAGTGTTATCAAAAATAATACATGCTACAGTGAAACTCAAAATATATGCTAAGTGAAAGAACTTAAACAAAAGGTCACATATTGTATGATTCCACTTACATGAAATATCCAGACTAGTATATCTTTAGAGATAGAATGCAAATTGGTAATTGCCAGGGCCTTGAGAAAGGTTGGAATGGGAGCAATTGTGTAATGGATACTGGGTTTCCTTTTTTGGTTGATAAAGGTATTTTGGAACCAGATAGAGGTTGCAGTTACATAACATTATCAATTTACTCAAAGCTGCTAAATAGTTCCAGCTTAAAATAGCTAATTTAATGCAATTTTATCTCAATAAAAAATACAACAAACACACTTATACTGGCACAGACAGTAATATATTTATGTTTTTAAAAAACTTACACCAAATGACACAGTTAAAATAGCAACAATTTTAAAAGGTGCTTGATATTCAGGGTTAATCATGTTCAGTCCGTGACAGATTATCTTTTGACGGTAGTTTGAAACAACTCAGAATTTGACATCAGAAGAAAACAAAAGAATGACTGAATATTAAATAGCAGCCTAGCATGGAATTTCTCATATATTAAATATCTCTGAGTATGTGATTAGGTATGAACAGGGAGAAATCATTATTTATTGCTATGATAAATAATGTCTAATTGTTGTAAAGTTATAAGCATATAAAATAAATCAAAAGGACTGCTAAATACAAGTATTTTAGAGGACTATTCTAGTATAAGTTAAAGGATACATTACAGTAGTGCAATGCTAATAGGTACCACTTCTCTCAAAAACTAGCTTGTCCAAATATGTCTTCTGAGGAGTGTTTCCTGAATATCCACGTCTTAATAACTCTCCTTTTTCCCTGATCATGTAACACTTAGTCTAGACCAGCATGGCTGAACAGAAACAAAAGGTAAATCAACATCATGAACCACATATGCAATTTTTAAATATTCTTATAGTCACATTTTTTCAAAAAAGCAAAAAGAATGTAGTGTAATTTATTATAGTGATATATTGATTTAATCCTAGAATAATATCATTTCAATATATAATCAATATAAAATATTAATGAGATATTTTACATTCCCCTTTTTATATTAATTCTTCCATATTAGGTATGTATTTTACACTACACTGTATCTCAATTCAGACTTGTGGCTAGTGGCTTCCATATGATATGGAGCATAAGTGGACCATTATGAGGATATATACTAAAGTATGTTATTGTAGTTACTGAGAAATTAAAAAGTCATCAACCTATATCTCATATACCCAATATAAAACTATACAAATAAAAGTGTTCATGAAGTATTACAATAACATGAAAAGGACATGGCTTGAAGTTTTAAGTACAAAAAGTTGAATACACAAAATAACCACAATCATGAAAGCTAAACATGCATTTCCTTCCTTTCTCTCACCAGCCCCTCGTCCCTCACATCATTTTCCCCCTCCTTCTTTCCTTTTGGAAAGAACTCATAAGTAACTGATATAAATTGGTTGCTTAACACTAGTGCCTTCTATTTCTGACAATATGCAAACTCTGTTCAAGGGCACACTTATATTAGTTTGTAAATTTATGTTTACACCATAAATGTTTCAAAATACCTATATCTTTGTTACTAGTGGGTCTTATTTTTACATTTTTGATTTTCTGCTTTAATTTCTGTTATCTCTCAATCACTAAATTATATCACTACTATTTACTATTCAATTGCCCTTGTTTATTTGTTCTCTATGTCTTTTTTTAGGTAGAACATGCAAGAATTTGTTCTAATATATCTCCACTATTTCAACATTTTTTCTTCTTTTAAAAAAATTATATTTTACTATTATGTAAATTATGTATAAAGATATACATAATTGAATATCTTTATAAGATACATGTGATGTTTTGATAGAAGCATACAATGTGAATTAATCGAATCAGGGTAATTGGGGTATCCATCACTTCAGGCATTTAACACTTCTTTGAGTTAGGAACATTCTAATTCTACTCTTTATACTTACTTATTTTTTGTTTGATAGATATTTATTCTTTATTATCTAAATGAAGAGGGAATATTGTTTGACTTTTGTTCTTTTAAAAACAATACAAGCATTTAAGACTATAAATTTGCCTTTGATATATGTATGTATATATGTATCTACATATAGCATATTATATAGTATTTGTTATACAGATGTTCTTCGACTTATGATGGAATTATATCCTGATAATATCATTGTAATTCAAAAATATAAATAAAAAATACATTTAGGCTGATGCAGTGCCTCAGATCTCTAATCCTAACACTGTGGGAGGCCGAGAAAGGAGAATTGCTTGAGCTCAGAAGTTCAAGATCAGCCTGATCAAGAGTGAGATCCCAGGGGAGGAGCCAAGATGGCAGACAAGAAAAGCCACCAGTCAGAGTGTCTCTGCAAAATGACAGATTTTAGAAGAAAGTGAAAAAAATAAACTAGCAGAAAAACATAGATCAGGTGAGGGTCAGAAGGAAGGGTGCCTGAAACTACAGGAGATTCCACAGGAAGATGTTGTGGAGAAGAATTGGAAGGAGAAAAGTCCCCGAGAGGCTTGGAGAGCAGCAACAAGGGTAGGTGGAGTGGTTAATTTTCCCCTCCCTTGCATCTCGGACTGTTGGTGGGCTCTTGAGCAGTTGGAGACACCTGCCAACACCAGCCCAGAGATGGCTGCCTCTGGTGAGCAGTGAGCCTCTTGTGGACAGGGCACAAGTCTCCTGGCTCCATTGGGGCACCTTATCGCCTGCAGACCTGAGCCTATCAGCAGACACCATATTGCTCCATTCTCTCCTTCCCCTTCCCGACCTGTGGGTGCCCAGAGAGACAATTTAGCCATCACACAGAGGCATCTCCAAGGAAATGGACCTTTCCTTTTGGGCCCCTACAGCAGACTGGGGGGTACTCAGACCGAGAGGTCCCTACCCAGCAGTCCTCCCAGGTGCTGCTTGCCTGGGGACGTCAGGAGAGTGGGGCAAATCCTGAGGTGGAGTGAAATAGATCGACCTTGGACATCCTGTAGGTGATTCAAGACCAGCACTTTTCCCCCTGGCAGGGTCAGGGATTGATCTCCAGGGCCCAGGGAACAGGACTGCAGACCAGACCCCGTACACCCAGGTCACGATTGCACTGTCCCGGGGCACAGAAGCGAGATCTGTGAAAGAGCCTACTGAGGAGTGTGACCTTCAGGGACAGATCAACATATCTGAGCAGCAACCCTCTTCCCAAAAGAGGGCTGTGCACCCAGCTCAGGCTGTGAACCTGGCGGCCCACGTCACAGCCAGGGGAGATCCAATGGCTTGAGGTCTTGCTTGCCAGCAGAGACCTGGGAGAGGCCATGAAAAGGGGGAGGGTGGAGGGGAGGGAGACCTGCTCCAGAGTGTGGGCCTTGGACAGCCCCATCCCCCAAGCCCAGACTATTGAGCTGAGTCGAGCAATTTCAGCCCCTCCTGGTAGCTTTGCACAGAAGGAAAGAACAGAACTTTGAACCCTGCTAACAGCAATTGCGGAGCCTGAGGGCAGGCTTACCCAACCCAGCCCCACCCAGACTCACTCCTGGACCGGCCCCCACTGAGGTGCAGAATAAGGACACACTTGAAAGTCCCAGGGCCCCACCCATCTCCTGCGGCACAAGAGGGCTCCTCCAGAGAAACAAGAGCTGGCTACAGGACCCAAAAACAGCACTGCAGCTCGCTCCTTCCAGCAAGTGTCACCGACTGACAGGGAGATCATTCTGCACACCCTTTTACTGCATCTACTGATTCATTATAAAGGGTGTGGTCGAATCTCACCCACAAACACCACCTACTGGCTCAGAGACTAAACAGGGCGTGTCATTATCCAAATGAAGATCTAAAGGCAAGAAGGAACAACTGATCCAGATGGGAAGGAACCAGTGAAAGAATTATGGAAGTATGAAGACTCAAACGGAAATCACACCCCCAAAGAGGAACAACAGCTCCGTAGCAATGGACATTAACCAAACTCAGAACACTAAAATGACAGAAGAAGAATTTCAAACATCGATTGTAAGAAAACTCAATGATATGCAAGAAAAAATGGATAATCAACACAAAGAAACCACAAAAATAATCCAGGACTTGGAAGAAAAATTCACTAAAGAAATTGAAATATTAAAGAAAAATCAAACCAATTCCCTGGTAATAAAGGACTTATTCAGGGAACTACAAAACACCATGGAAAGCCTCAAGAACAAGGTAGATCAAACAGAAGAAAGAATCTCAGAGATTGAA
>CAUYSK010011635.1:0-17059 GCA_963575035.1 Avahi laniger | reverse complement strand
ATGGTATTTCTATTTTTAGCTCTTTGAGGTATCTCCAAATTCTTTTCCACAGAGGTTGCACTAATTTGCAGTCCCACCAGCAGTGTAAGAATGTTCCTGTCTCTCCACATCCTCACCAGCATTTGTTGTTTTGGGATTTTTTGATAGAGGCCAATCTCACTGGGGTTAGGTGATATCTCATTGCGGTTTTGATTTGCATTTCACTAATAATTAGAGATGTTGAGCATTTTTTTATATGTTTGCTGGCATTATTCTGTCTTCTTTTGAAAATTTTCTGTTCATTTCCTTTGCCCATTTATTGATGGGGTTGCTTGATTTTTTCTTGTTAATTTTTTAAAATTCTAGATAGATTCTTGTTATCAGCCCTTTATCAGATGTGTAGAGAGCAAATATTTTCTCCCATTCTGTAGGTTGTCTATTCACTCTAATGATAGTTTCCTTGGCTGTGCAAAAGCTTTTTAATTTGATCAGATTCCATTTATTTATTTTTGTTGTTGCGGTGATTGCTTTGGGATTCTTCTTCAAGAATTCCTTGCCTAGGCCGATGTCTGAAAGGGTCTTCACAACGTCTTCTTTTAGAATTCTTAAGGTTTCATGCCTTAGGTTTAAGTCTGTTAACCATCTTTAATTGATTTTTGTGAAAGGTGAAAGGTGGGGATCCAGTTTCATTCTTCCACATGTAGCTATCCAGTTTTCCCAGCACCATTTACTGAAAAGAGATTCTTTTCCCCAGTGTATATTTTTGTCTGCTTTGTCAAAGATTAGATTACCATATGCGGATTGATTCATCTAATCCTTTTCCAGAGGTCTGTGTCTCTGTTCTTGTGCCAGTACCATGCTGTTTTAGTTATTATAGCCTTGTAGTACAGCTTGAAGTCTGGTAGATTAATACCTCCCAGTTTGTTCTTTTCACTTAAGATTGCTTTGGCTGTACGAGGTCTTTTCTGGTTCCATACAAAGCGTAGAATTATTTTTTCTGGATCTGTAAAGAATGAAGATGGGACTTTGATAGGGATTGCATTAATTCTGTAGATCGCTTTAGGTAGTATGGACATTTTAATGATATTGATTCTACCAATCCATGAGCAAGGTAGGTTTTTCCATCTGTTTACTTCTTCTACAGTTTCTTTTTTAAATTCCTTTGGATATATACCCAAAAGTGATATTGCTGGATCATATAACAGTTCTATCTTTAATTTTTTGAGAAATCTTCATATGGCTTCCCATAATAGCTATCAATTTACATTACAATAGTGTCAATTTATATTATTACCAACAGTTGCCAACACTTGTTATCTCTCGTCTTTTTGATATTAGCCAGCCATCCTAACAAGTTTGAGGTGATATCTCATTGTAGGTTTTTTTTTTAATTTCCCAACTTGTTTAATAGTATTTTACATATAATTATTTATAATGGAAAATTTAGGCAAAAGACATTTAATTTTTTTTGCTGATGGATTTTTTCCTCAATATATTAAGAGGATAATAAACATAAGAAAAAATGCTCAGTGTCACTAATCATCAAGGAAATGCAAATTCAAACCACAATGAGATATCACCTTACCTCATTGTAGTTTTGATCTGCATTTCCCTGATGATTAGAGATGTTGAGTACTTTTTTCATGTATCTGGAAGCTATTTGTATGTCTTCTTTAGAAAAATGTTTATTTAGGTCCTTTGCCTGGGTTTTAATTTTTTTTTTTTTGCTATTGTACAACACAGTAGCAATTTGTACAACACAACACAATTTGTGTTGTACAAATTCCTTGTATATTTGGGATATTAACCCTTTGTAGAATATATAACTATATGGTTTATAAATATTTTCTCCCATTCTGTAGGTTGCCTTTCATTTTGTTGATTGTATCCTTTGCTGTGCAGACACTTTTTAGTCTAAGCAGTCCCACTTGTTTAACTTTTTTACTTTTGTTGCCTGTGTTTTTGGTGTCATAGCCAAATAATCATTGCTATAGCTAATGTCAAGGTTTATTTTTCTAGGATTTTTATAGTTTCAGGTCTCTTTAATCCATTTCAAGTTAATTTTTGTGCAAGGTGTCAAATGATGATCCAGTATCATTCTCTTACATGTGAATATCCAGTTTCCAAACACTATTTATCGAAGACTCTCATTTCCCCATTGTGCATTATTTATACCTTGTCAAAGATTAATATACCATATATTTGTGTGATTATTTCTAGGTTTTCTACTGTGTTCCATTGATATGCATGTCTGGTTTTCTTCCAGTGCTATAATGTTTTGATTATTATTGTTTTGTGATATAGATGGTGGTCAGAATGTTTGATGGCACCAGCTTTATTATTATTTCTCAAGATTGCTCTGGCTTTTCAGAATTTTTGTGGTTCCCTAAAAAACATAATATTACTTTTTTCTATTTCTGTGAAAAATGATGTTGCAATTTTGATAGGGATTGCATGGAATTTGTAGATCACTTTGGGTAGTATGGACATTTTAACAAGGTTAATTCTTCCAATCTATGAATATGGGATATCTTTCCTTTTATTTATGTCTTCTTCAATTTTTTGATCAATGTTTTATAGTGTTCAGTGTACAGATCTTTCATCTCTTTGGTTAAATTTATTTTTTAAGTATTTTATTGTTTTTGATGCTACTGTAAATGGGATTATTTTCTTAATTTATTTTTTATATAGCTAATTGTCAGTGTATAGAAACACAACTAGTTCTTGTAAGTTGATTTTATAACCTGCAACTTTACTGAATTTATTTATTAGTTCTGGAAGTTTTTAGTGAAGTCTTCAGGGTTTTCCCTATATAAGATCATGTCATTGTCAAGCAAAAACAATTTAACTTCTTCCTTTCTGACTTGGATACTTTTATTTCTTTTTCTTGCTAACTGCTGTGGTTTTAATTTAATATCCCAGATCACCAGTGAGATGGAGTATCATTTTGAATATTCATTAACTATTTCCAGTTTTTGATGTTATTATTGCTGCTATTGTTTTTATTTTTAGTTGAATTGTTCACTAACATTCTTATCATTTTACTAGTTCATGTTTGTTTTTTTTTTTTCTTGGTGGTTTATAGAAGTTCTTCATATATTATGAAAAATATTCTTATATATACCTCATGGATATTTGTCATTTATATTTTAACTTTGTTTATGTGTTTTCATCCATATCATTCCAAGTTTTGTTATATAAACATTTTCCTTATTCTTTTGAATTTTATTTTATTTATTTATTTTATTTTATTTTATTGCTCCAAAAGGCTTTTCCCATTCATATCTTACTAAAAAGAAATATTTCTTCTAATTAAATGTGGTTTTTCTGTTACTTTGGCATTGCAATTCATATCTAAAGTTTTTATATGTGCCATGAGATAGAAATTAACCTTACTTTTTTTTTTTGTCTCAAACCAGTAGACAATTGTTCAGACCTTACTTATTAAATATTCTATTATTTTCCCATTGACTCAAAATTCCACATTTATCTTGAGCACTTTCTCTTACTCTTTCTTCCCCAGCCCCCTTTTCTGGACCTTCTATTTTATATTGACTTGTATTGGTGTTGTCTTACCAATATTATTGTGCCTAGTTTAGTAGAGAGTTATTATATATTTTCGTACCAAGAAAAGAGGAACAACCCATCTATAATATTTTAAATGCAGTTATTCTGTTGTACTTGTCTTCTAATATAAAATCTTAGATTCAGTTTGTTGTCATCTTTTAAAAAAAATCACTTAGGATTTTGATTGTAATTTTATTTATTTATAGTTTAATTTGGGAAGGACTGACAGTGTCACTATATTGAATATTACACTTCATATAGTCTATGGCCATACTGCCCTGAATGTGTCTCATCTCTTCTGATCTTGGAAGCTAAGCAGTGTTGGGCCCGGTTAGTACTTACATGGAAGAAAGTTCATATATTAAAATAATTTGAATATTATTTTATATATTAAAGTTAAAAAATAATATTAGTATGAATATTCTCATTGTTTTTAAGATTGTTCTTAGATTTTTTTTTGTTTTTATTGTATTATGAGTGAAATTTTTCCTACTTTTTAGGGATGTCTGTATGTTGACCTTAAACTGGTGATTTATTGCTTAGTCTTGTTTGTAGTTTTTCAATTGACTCTTTTGAATTTTATCTCATCTTGATCAATTTGTGTAATTTGTTTTTCTCTTTGGAATGTTTAGGATCTTTTAGAAATATTTAAAATTAAAAGTAATAGTGTATATCCTTGTTTGCTTCCATATGTTAATAAAAATCTGTTTCTTCATTAAGTTTGATATTTCTTATAGAATTAATACAGTAGAAGAAATTTTCTTATCTTTCTATTTTGTTAAATTATATTTCTTTTTTAAAAAATCAGAAGTGTCATGTTCATTTTAAGATGACTACAACATATCCAAGTGGTAATGTTAAATACTAGTTGTAATATTATAGGTCAATAAAATGACCTGAATAGAACATTAAAAAAAATCAGCAAGCTTCATAATATGAATGAATGTTAAATATCCACAAGTGAGTGATATCATGAGGAGAAACTATTTGCAATAGGGAAATAGACTGACTCTTTCTTGCTCCCATTGACCTTTGTACATACTGCCTTTACAACACTAATGCCATTATATTACAATTATTTATTACGAGACATTCTGAAATAGTTAGACTCATTCTTCACTCTATTTGTCCTTGGTCAAGCACAATGACTGACAGAGTAACCATTTAATAAATATTTTTCCAATGAATGGAAAGATAAGGAATAGCCAAATGTATCTAGGAAATCCACAAGAAAATTGTGGCCAAATGGTGGTAATATTACAAAAATCAGGTTAAAGACCAAGGAGAAAATTTTGGATTAAAAAATTGGAGGATATCAGTGACATTAGCAAGACCAATTTCAATGAAGTGATGTATATGGGAGCTAGAATGTAATGTAAGAAAGAAAATGAATGAGAAGAAATGAATTGCAGTAAGATAGAAGATAGCATTGTTTCAGAAACCTTGAGAGTTACACCAAAAAGATTGAAAGGATGTTTAACTTGTGGTAGAGGCAGTTTTAATGTTACTAATTTTAAGAATGAGAGAAATGTTAAGTTTTGGGTTACAAAGATGGATTATTGAAAAAGTTTAAATGTGATGGTGCTTATCCTTGAAATAGGGGTGATTGAATTTCACATAATGTATAATTTCTAATTTTTTAAAAAAATCCCATGACTGATAATTTAAAGGGATCCGTTAGTTTACTTTCCTCATTTATTGGGAAAAAATATTTTGCTATCTTGTTTTAGGGTGGTCAGAGAAATACAGACAGAGCACAATAATTAATAAATACATCTGTAGACTTGGGTCTGAGGAAAAATGTAGATAAGTAATAAAAAGTCATTTTCCATTTACTGGTCATAGCTGATTTCAGGGCTGGGTCATCCAAAACAATTTGCTACATCTGGGAAAGCACATTCAATCTCCTTTTGCATAATGTTTGAAGTAAGCTTTTGTACATGATAAAATGTGAAAGTCTGTACAAAAGTTTTTATTATTCAAAACTGCCTTCCTTGCAGAATATGTCATCTGGATGTTTACATAAAGATTCAAAATTTGTATTTTATTTTCTTCATTTTGGGTTCAGCATGAGCTGATGAAAGAACAACCAGGTCAGCAGTTTTGTCACTATAGAACTGCAGAAAGAGAGTTCAAATTGTACTTAGCCCCCTCCTAGATGGTATTTGAGGGTTGTAAAGAAGATGCTTTTCACTTAAAAATTTGATGCAATTAACCAGCTTTGAATTTTCTCACATCAGCAAATCTTATATTTGAGAGATCTAAATGATTGCTGACACAAATTCTCGGCTAAGAAGGAAGAACTTTTCTTAGTGTATAAAAAGGTACCTATCATTGCTCTTTAAATTGGAAAGACTAACATATAAGTTGCAACAGCTCCCAGCAAATTAAGTTGGTAGTATGTCTGTAAGAAACGGCTATAAGCTTAAGTCAAGATAATTAAATCAGAGTGGAGGAGTAACAACATTTTTTCAACCTTCCAAAATTGTTTTCATTCCTTGAAAATTTATATCTGTCCCTTTGTTACATATAGTTTGTGTAACATATAGTTTCACTTGTTCAATTTTCAGTTTATAGGAGAAATTCACTCCATTTGATATGAAGTAGTATTTCTGTGTGTTTCACAGTTATAACTTATATTTATTCACAGAATGGCATGGTAGAAACAGAATCCACCTTAGAGTTGTGAGTGAACATGGATGTAGTTATCCATTGCGCCAGTTACTTGCAGTGTGTCCTTGAGCCAGTTGCTTATTTTTATGATCCTTGATTTCCTCACCGGTACCATACGAATAATGCTAGCCACCTCACAGATTTGTTGAATTAAATAAAGGTGCATTTAGCTATACGTGGTAATAAATAGTGCTAACAAAACTTGAGTCCTCACTGCATCTCTAAGTGCTTTCCTTGTACAATTGCACCTAATCCTCACAATAACCACGAGGTGGGAGCTCTTATTATCTAGTGAAGAAGTGATATATTTAGGGATCTAAGATTGCCTTCTTCCTCTCAAAATTATAATTTATTTCTTTGTGCTTTACTATATATTTAAACTACCCTTTTAAACATTCTGTTTTTGAAGTCCATAATTTATGTGATATGGAGCTTGAATAGGGTCTGATAAGAAACACATTCTCCAAATTTAACCTTAACTGAATTAGTTTAATTATCCATAAATATAAACTGTGAGTTATTTCTGATTTACAAAATGAAATCATTTATTCAAAGAGTATGCTCTATTGCATGCTTGGTGTGTCATTATTATTATATGTGGGGGGGGGTACAATAGAAAACAAAGTAGTTGTGGTCTCTGCTCTCATGTAGCTTACATTCTGGTGGAGGAGACACACATGAGTCATAAATAAGCAGATAATTATAGACAATTACAATAATCATGTAGGAAAATGGAAGAAGTAGGACTAAGAAAACCTAAAAAGATTACAAAGAAGTACAGAGTTCAAAAGGGATTAGAAACAATAAATTTGGTAATAACAGCTTTGGTTGTTATGATTATCTCCATCAGATTTCAACTATTTAGATATTATCAAAAAGTAGATGACTAGATTGATCTAATTATACCAGAAAGAAAGCTTCTGGCTTAATGTGATAGAAGATCTAATATCAAGTGGCTTATATGTAGGGACATTTATCTCATTACAAGGAAAGAAGCTGAGAAAGATAAAGAATCCAGTGTTAATTAATTCACTGACCTGATTTTGTCACTTAAATTCCAGGGTCTGACTGAATTCAAGATGGCAGACTAGAAGAAGACTACCCATGCTGTTGTCTAGGAGAGGATCAAAAACTGCAAGCAGATGCCCATCTGTGGACGGACCCCCTTGGAGAGAGAATTGTAAATTATCAGAGAAAGACAGGATACACTCAGAATGAAGGAGAGGGGGACAGAAAGTTCCACTAGCCAAAATTGGAAGGTACCTGGGACAGACTTCTACAAATAGGGAAGTGATAAAGGAGAGAACCCCAGGGCCCCAAGCTCCCCATGTGGACACTGTAACTTGAGCTATGCAGAGCTCCCACTACCATCATGGGCCTTCATACTTATCAAGGAATGCTTGGAGACAGTCTAGTAAAGCTGTATTGAAGAGGAGGTTTAGCAGATACATGTTGGCCCGGGTTCCCAGGTTGCTGACACCACTCTGACCTTTCAGGTCTTGGGGCACCCAATCTTCACAGGGATCGGCTTTGTTGCAACTGCCCAAACATCACCTCTTGCCAGGCTGAAGCCCATGCCCTTCAGAACTGGGTGCTGAGTGGAAGTCTAAGCCCCTATACGTGGACTCCCTAGTGGAGGTCCACGTACCTGTGGATCCGTGCATCAACTAAAAGGCCATGCCGCTGCAGTCCTGTGTGCTAGATGGAGAAAAAATCCACCTGGCCCTGTGTGCCACTGAGAGACCCATGCCTCCATGGACCTGTAGACCTGCACGCCATGCAGTGGACCATGCTCCTTGGTTTTGTGCACTGGACAGCAGGCCACACCCCTATGGCCTCAAACCCTGATCAGCCCCCTGGCCCTGCATGTTGGCTGGTGACCCACGCTCCCATGGCACTGTGCAACAACATGCCTGTGGTCCAGCTCTCTACCATGGACCAATAGCCACAAGTCACTCTCTGCCACATATCATCATTACTTACATTTGAATGGACCAAATGCTCACAGTCTTGACACCTATGGCCACCACCTAGATAGCCTTGCAAAACAGCCACTGCCATCACCACAGGGAGACCCAGAGAAATTTTCCATAATGCCCATCCCAATGGAGAGGGACTCACCCAAACCCCTACCCCAGATTGTGACAGTGGCCTGGGGAACCAACTACCACTTCATGTGAATATCCTCCAGCAGTGGTTCATGACCCAACCATGACCCAACCAGGTACTGGACATGACCCAATCAGGTACTGGACATGACCCAACCAGGTACTGGACATGATCCTGGTAACATGACCCAACCAGGTACTGGACAAGATCCTGTGACAAATACAGGTACCTGCCAAGGTCCTGTAACCTGCCTTGCCACCAAATGTAATCCTGTGACCTGCCAAGGCACTCCATATGATCCTGTGACCCACCACTCTGCCAGGTGCCAGCCTGTGATGCATCCAGGTGACCACCAAGGTCCGGCCAGAATCGTGCCACCCACCTCCATGGAGAAGGACTTGCACAGGCCCCTGCCCAAACTTCCAACAAGGGCCTGGGGACCAACCTATCAATCTGAACAAATATCTCCCAACACCAACTTGGACTGTAACAACCACAGGGGATTGAGGTGATGCAGGAGAACAATTGTGTTACAGGTTCTCAGTGCATTCACCCATCTCCTGCTGGGCAAGTCTTTTGGAATAGGACACAAAGAGTTATCAAGGGATCTATCCTCTTTCTCAGTAAGTAGGAGAGTCCTCAGCAAAAGAGAATAAGTGTGCTTCAACCTATTAGCTCACAGCTAAAAGAAGAGGTTTCAGATGAGAAGAAACCAGCAAAAAAATACTGGCAACATGAAGAAACAAGCTACTTTGACATCCGCAAAGGATCACAATAGACTTTGTTGAAGGAAATTGTTGACATTTCAGAAATGGAATTCAGAATATGGATGACATATAAGATGAATGGAGAAGATTAAGTTGAAAACTAGCACAAAGAAACCAAAAAAATTTCAGGAAATGAATGAAAAATATGGAAAAAATATTTCACACAGATTGAAAACAAAAGCAGGCAGATGAGGCCATTCTCATATCGGATAAAATAGAATTTAAATCAACAATGATAAAAAAGAAAGATGTTCATTATATAATGGTAAAGAAGACAAGGAGACATAACAATGAACAAGGAGACATAACAGTCTTAAATATATATGCACCTAACGTAGGAGCTTCCAGTTTCATTAAGCAAATTCCTGTAGATCTAAGCAGAGAAATAAAAAATGACATCTTAATTGTCAGGGACTTCAATAGTCTACAGACAGAACTGGACAGACCATCAAAACAGCAAATGAATAAAGAAACACTAGACTCAAACATGATTTTAGAACAAATAGACCTAATAAACATTTACAGAACATTCTACAACAAAACTGCTAAATGTATATTCTTCTCAACAGCTCAGGGGACGAATACCAAGACTGATCATATCTTAGGTCACAGAACAACTCTCAGCAACTTCAATAAAGTAAAAAAAAAAAAAATACTGTGTATCTTCCCAGACCACAGTGGAATAACACTAGAAATCAACTCCAAGAGAAAGACTCAAATCTACATGAAGTCATTCAAATTAAACAATATGCAGCTGAATAATCCTTGGGTCAATGATGAAATTAAGATGGAAATCAAAGCATTCCTGGAATGCAATAACAAGGGGAACACAAGCTTACAAAATCTATGGGATACACTAAAAGTAGCCCTAAGGGGAAAAGTTATAGCCATAAATACTTACATCAAAAAAACAAAAAGATCACAAATTAACAACCTAATATCACATCTCAAGGAATTAGAAAAAGGAGAACAAACCAAACCCCAAACCAGCAGAAGAAAAGAAATAATGCTAACAGCAAAACTAAAGGAAATGGAAACAAAAAATATAATACAAAGGGTCAAGGAAACAAAAAATTGGTTCTTTGAAAAGATAAACAAAATTAATAAATAATCAATCAGATTAACCAGAATAGAAGAGAAAGAACTCAAATAACCTCAAGGATAAGTAAAAAAAGTAGACATTCCAATGGATACCACAGAAATATAAAATATAATCATGAATACTATAAAAACTCTATGCAAACAAACAAGAATACCTAGAGGAAATGGATAAATTTTGAAACACACAAGCTCCTGAGCCTGAATCAGGAAGAAATAGAAATTCTGAACAGCTTAATAACAAGCATCAAGATTGATGCAGTAATAAAAAACCTCCCAACAAAACGAAGCCCCAAACCAGATGGATTCACAGCTGAATTCTACTAGATCTATAAAGAAGAACTGATATCTGTCCTACAGAAACTATTCCATAACATCAAGAAGGAGGGAATCCTCCCTAATTTATTCTATGAAGCCAGTTATCACATTGATATTGAAGTCAGGAAAGGACACAACAAACAAAGAAAACTACAGAGCAATGTCCCTTATGAACATAAATGCAATAATCCTTAAGAAAAATACTAGCAAATCAAATTTAACAGACCATCAAAAAGATAATTCACCATGATCAAGTGGATTTTATCCCAGGATACAGGGAAGATTCAGCACAAACAATTCAATAAGTGTAATTCACCACATAAACAGAAACAAAAACAAAGACCATATGGTCACCTCAATAGATTCATAAAAAGCATTTGATAAAATCCAGCACCCGTTCATGATAAAAAAAAAAAACCCTCAATCAACTAGGGATAGAAGGATCATACCTAAAAATTATAAAATTCATGTATGACAAACACATAGCCAACATCATATTGAATGGGGAAAAGTTGAAAGCATTCTTCCTAAGAAATGGAACAAGACAAGGATATCCACTATTATCACTTCTATTCAACATAGTGTTGAAAGTCCTAGCCGGAGCAATCAGGCAAGAGAAAGAATTAAAGGGTATCAAAATCAGCAAGAGGAGATCAAACTATCACTCTTTGCTGACAACATGATCCTGTATTTAGAATACCCTAAAGACCCCACTAAAAGGCTCCTGGAATTGATAAATAAATTCAGCAAAATCTCAGATTATAAAATCAATGTACACAAATCAGTAGCATTTCTGTATACGAATAACAGTCAAAATGAGAGTCAAATCAAAGATTCAATATCATTCACAACAACTACAAAGAAAATAAAATACCTAAGAATATACTTAACCAAGGAGGTGAAAGATCTATATAAGGAGAACTAAAAAACACTGATGAAAGAAATTGTGGATGACACAAACAAATGGAAAAACATCTCTTGCTCACGGATTGGTATAATCAACATTTTTAAAATGTCCATACTGTCCCAAAGTGATTTACAGAGTCAACACAATCCCTATAAAAATACCAGCATCGTATTTCACAGACCTAGAAAAAATAATCCTAATCTTTATTCAGAACCCAAAAAGAATCTGAATATCTAAAGCAATCTTAAGCAAAAGGAACAAATCTGGAGGCTTCACATTATCTGACTTCAAATCATACCACAGGCTATAGTAACCAAAACAGCATGGTACTGGTATTAAGGTAACCTAGACAAATGGAACAGAATAGAGAACTCAGAAATAAAACCTTGTACATATGACCAACTGATCTTCAACAAAGCAGACAACAACATCCAATGGAGAAAGGAAGACCTGTTCAATAAATGGTGTTGGGAAAATTGGACAGCCACATGCAGAAGAATGAAACAGGAACTCTATCTCTTGACATATACAAAAATAAATTCAAGATAAATAGAAGACTTAAATATATGACAAGAAACCATAAAAATTCTAGAGGAAAACATGGAAAAAACTATCCTAGGCAAAGAATTTATGACATTCTCCTTGGCAAAGAATTTATGATGAGGACCCCAAAGGCAAATATAGCAACAATAAAAATAAATCAATGGAACCTAATTAAGTTAAAAATCTTTTGCACAGCAAAGGAAATAATCAACAGAGTGAATAGACAACCTACAGAATGGAAGAAAATATTCACAAACTCTATATCCAACAAAGAACTAATATCCAGAATCTACAAAGAACCCAAATAAATCAACAAGAAGAAAACAAACAGCCCCATCAAAAAGTGGGCAAAAGACATAAACAGTTTTTCAAAAGAAGATTGACAAGTGGCCAACAAACATATGAAAAAATGCTCAACATCACTAATCATAAGGGAAATGCAAATTAAAATTACAATGAGATACCACCTCGCCCCATCAGAATGGCCATCATTAAAAAGTGATAAAACAACAGATGCTGGCATGGATACAGAGAGAAAGGAACACTTATATACTGTCGGTGGGACTACAAATTAATACAACCTCTATGGAAAACAGTATGGAGATTACTCAAAGAAATAAATGTAGACCTACTATTAGATCTAGCAATCCCACTTCTGGGTGTCTACCTAAAGAAAAAAGGTTGTTTTATCAAAAAGTCATCTGCATTCAAATGTTTATTGCAGCACAAGTCATAATTACAAAGATGAACAATCAACCTATGTACCTATCAATTTGTGAGTGGATAAAGAAAATGTGATACATATATCTATATGTGATATATATACCATGGAGCACCACTCAGCATAAACAGGAATGAAATAATGGCATTTGCAGCAACTTGGATGGAACTGGAAACTATTATCCTAAGTGAAGTATCTCGGTAATGGAAAACCAAACACCATATGTTCTCACTAATAAGTGGGAGGTAAACAATGGGTACACATGGGCACAAAATGGCATAAAGGACATGATAAACCAAGAAGAGGGAAGGTGAGAGGGGGAGTGAGGGATGAACACCTACCTGTTGGGTACAATGAACACTCTTCTCGAGATGAGCACACCGAATGCCCTGATTTAAGTATTATACAAGATATCCATGTAACAAAAACACTTGTACCCCCTAACATTTTGAAATAAAAAAACATACAAGCAAGCAAAAGTAATTTCCAGATTCCTTTTATCCTTTTTGTCCATGTGTGTGGGCTTGTTGGCTACAGACAACTCTCGTTATGTTTGCAAGAGTTCTGCAGCAGTTCCCACCTTAGATTAGACAAAGTATTTATACCAATGCAAGCCAAGAGTAAGTGCATTTAAATACCAATAAGTGAATGTGCTGGCAGTGAGAATTACGCATTAGAGAGAGAAAGAGAGGTGTATGCATGGTGTGCACTTGTTTAGTTCTTATTATATACTACACACTCTAATTTTTACAGAAATCCTGCAAAGAAGAAATTTTAATATGTCCGTTTATATGAGGAAAATGAGACACCAAGAGATTTAATAGTCTTCCTTTTGTCACTCAGCTGATAAGTTGTGGGGTCAGGACTTAACTCCATACACTCCAGACTTTTGAACATTATGTTCATATGAGGCGAGGTTTACGGCCGTGGCTATTCTGCGAATGGTATTCTTTCATTGATTTTGTTTTTACAATTATTCACTTAGCATTCCTTCTTTACTTCAATCATTTAAAATATTTATTCAGCACCTACTCTGTACTAGCCACAGTGCTTGTGTGTCCAGTCATAGTGATGTACAAACAGATCGAGCCCTAGCCTTCACATGTCCCTGCCTCAACTAGGAAACACAGACATTAGATAAATAATAACACATATGTAAAAATACACAATGGGATAAATGCTATGTTCAGGAAGGTATGAAAATACCTGGCATGGGACCTAATCAAATCTAGGGGTCACCAAAGGCTTCCTTGAGAAAGTGACATTTGAGCTGAGATGTGAAGGATGAGTGAGTTAATTAGGTAAACTGTGAGGGAAAGGCCATTCAGGCAGAAGGTAATAACGTCTTCTTTAAATAGCAAATTCCAGCTGACATGATCAATACAGCATGCAAATAGAGAAACATGCGCATCAGCAGTGGGTTCAGGCAGGGTACCATCCTCACAGAAGAATTTCTACAGACACGGAGCTGAAGCCCTTAGCTAAAAGAAGCAATTGGAAGTTGGTGCTCACCTCCATTTCCAATCATGTCAAAGAGCCATGTGGAACTAAACCAAGAGCATTAAAATCCCCCACAAAAATGGATACAGAACACTACGGAGACTCAGGCAAGGCAGAGAAAGAGGCTTTTAACCAGGGATCCCATCTAAATTGTGCACCTGATTTAGAACATGTGGCTTCCACGGTGCTTTGTCTCTTTCCCCACTTCTCTGGACTTTCTGGATCTCCAAATGGATGATTGTGTGTTTTTGTCATTGTAGCCATCATTGCTAATGTTGCTTGTTTTTATGTTTATTAAATATAGATCTTTTACTACATAAAGAATTTGATAGTGAAGCACATCAGGCACTCAAAAAATTCAGTTCAAAAATCCTCCTTGACAGTAACTTAACAGCATGGAAACATCTCTCTTTACAATTGATTTCATAGACATACATCACGAGGCTTAGCATATTAAAATAACCACTATTTACTAATAGCTTCCTGTATATCAATTGAGGTGCCATCCGCTTTGTAAGTTATGTCTTCATCCTTATAACAGCCTAGTGTGTTATTGTTAACGCCCTTTCATACAGGAGGAAACTGAGGCTCAAAGAAATATCATATATAAGTGACAGGGTCTTATAAATGAGATGGATTGAGATCCAGTCCCAAAGCTGTCTTGCTTTGAGGTCTATAATCTTTGTACTATCCCATGTTACATTCCAGTTTAAAAGATGTTAATATTCTGAAGAGGAGCGGGTTTGACTTGAAATAGATGATAGATGAAATAAGATGGCTTGCCCTGTGCACTTGGGACGCAAATGCACGCATGTCCCTCTTTTTCCTTCCAGGTGATCACTTAAGCACTCCCTTATTATCTTAACAGAAAGCTTTATTTGTCTGTATTAGGACTGCTCTTTTGTATGAGCTATTGTAGCAGAATTCTAGGAGGTGGATTAGATTTTCAAATCTCAGTGGGAAGAGTACAGATCTCTGAGGAGTCTATAAATCTCTGCTCCATGCTGATCCCAGTGCTGCTGTAGAAAAATTGCTCTGTGGAGTTGACAGACAATACTGGTCTGTAATGTTTTATGTTCTGATCTGGTTCTTCAAGGGAGGGTAATCCATACTTCTAGGGGTTGGGAAAGACAATCGGCATACGTTGCCTATACTTAGGAAACAGAGTTTATCTCTTCCTTTGTATCTTTCTAAACACAGAGGAAACCTTTCTTAGAAATTTCTCAGCAAATACTGTCGCTGACTTTCAGTGGCTATTGCTGCATTCTAACTAAATCCAAATCAATCAATGGCAATAAGGGTGGGAAGTTCATGATTGGCTGAGGTCAATCAGGGCCAAAATACTGAGTCTGTCGTTGGGGTCAACCTACCCTGTAAATAGTTATACAGAAAGTGGCAATAGCTGAATAAAACAGAGGTTTTGTTAGTAAGAAAAAAGTGGGGAAAATAACTTTGGATAGAAAAAAACAAAGGTGTTTGCTGTCAACTTTGGAGTTTATGCAATGAGGATGAAGGAAGAACAAGGTAGCAACAGACTGGAATGTACAGGTTTTCTGAAATGTCATCCCGATAGTTAATAATTTCACTTATTATTTCCAATTACATTTTCCTTTTTTTTTTTTTTTGGAGACAGGATATTTCTCTGTTCCCCAGGCTGGAGTGCAGTGGCATCATTATAGTTCACTGCAACCTCGAACTCTTGGTCTCAAGAGATCCTCCTGCCTCAACCTCCCCAATAGCTGAGACTACAGGCACGCACCATCAGCCCAGTTAATATTTCTGTTTTTTGTAGAGACAGGATCTTGCTATGTTTCACAGACTGTTCAATTACATTTTAACATTTAATTAGTAAAAATAACAGTTTGGCTTGGAGAAAGCACACTTAAATATTGAAAATTCCGTTATACAAAAAAAAAGTAATATTACATCTATTTTTTTTTTAAACAAGTTATGATGGCATTAACTATGAGAGTAACTACTTTTATGGAACAAAACCTGTGGACAATTTAAATGTAACACAAAGAAATTACAAAATTCAGACTGGGCTGCAAAATTTGGTTATGTCCATATTTAATATCTTTCCTCCAGAAAGATGTCTAATAGTAATAGAGAAAAAAGATTATCAAAAAATCATTTAACATAAAAGGTGACAATTGAAAATGAGTAAAATATTTATGAAATAAGTAGTTTGTTATTCTCATAGGTAATCAAATTCTGTCAAAGCAAAAAAAATATTTAGCTTAGATTTCTTATTTTGGAAAATTATATTTATTATTAATTAGCAAAAAAGTCACTTATCTGACAATTTTGTCTCAAGAAAGGCAAGATCAGAAAATTGTAGGTTTGAGTACACATCGCATAATTTCAATTTGTTGAAAATATTCCTATCCTTTTATAGCAGATACATGGATCCCTTGTGTAACTCTGTTGTTAAGACCAGACATTTTTATGGAAAAATCTGTTTAATTTAAGTATAATACCAACATTTTCTCCCAGAATTCTTATGGTTTTGTGTCTTAGGTTTCAGTCTGTTATCCATGGTGAGTTAATTTTTGTGAGTGGTGAGAGGTGTGGATCTTGTTTCAGTCTCCTACATGCCACCTGTACTCAGCATTAAATTGGAACTAATCGATCAACACTTATGCACACATTTGGAAATAACACTCATCAAAATCAAGGAGGTGGGGAGGGGGAGGAGGGGATGTGTAAATTCACACCTAACAGATACAATGCCCTCTATCTGGGTGATGGGCACACTTATAACTTTGACTCAAATGGTACAAAAGCAATGTATGTAACCAAAAGGTTTGTACCCCTGTAATATTCTGAAATTTAAAAAAGCATAATACCAATGTAGAAGATGAAAATTAGCCCCAA
>CAUYSK010011633.1:0-20268 GCA_963575035.1 Avahi laniger | reverse complement strand
TAAAAAGCAATTAATTGGACAACTAAAAGTATATAGAAAAAATTAGCCGGGCATGGTGGCGCATGCCTGTAGTCCCAGCTACTCGGGAGGCTGAGGCAGGAGGATCACTTGAGCCCAGGAGTTTGAGGTTGCTGTGAGCTAGGCTGACACCATGGCACTCTACTCAGGGCAGTAGAGCGAGACTCTGTCTCAAAAAAAAAAAAAAAAAGAACTCTTTTAATAATAGACAAATAACACATTTTAATGTAAAATATTCAAAAAGATTCTTCACTAAAAGATATACGAATGACAAATAAGCAAATAAAAAAGTATCCAAAATCATTAGTTACTAGTCATTATAAAAATGCCCATGAAAATTACAGTAAGAAACACACCCACTAGAATGGCTAAAGTTAAAAAAAACTGACCATACCAAGGGTTGCAAAGATGTGAAGAAACTGGAATCCTAATGTACTGCTGGTGGCACAGTCACAGTAGAAAAGTTTGACAATTTTAATTTCTTAAAAATCATGTGACCCAGATATAGTAGTACTATTACTCAGTAGAAATGAAAGTATGTTCTCACAAAAACTTGTATCCAAAAGGTCATAATTTCTTTCTTTGTAATCACTAATAATTGAAAATAACCCAAATATCTGAAATCATGGTATATCCATAAAATGGAATATACTACCCAATAATAAAATATAAACTATTGATACACAAAAAAATCATGGATGAATTTCAAAATAATTACACTATTAAAGGAAGTCACCATCTGAGGGACGGACGCACTTGAAACTCTGACTTGGAGGGGGTTGAGGGGAGGTAAGGGCAACATACGTAACCTAAACATCTGTACTCCTATAATATCCTGAAATAAAAAAAAAAAGGAAGCCAGACAAAAAAAAGTACATACTATGATTCAATTTATATACAAAAGTATAGGAAATGCCAACTATTAATAATATATATAGAAAGCAAATTAGTGACCACTTCAGTACTGGGGTAAGGAGAGGTAATGAGGGAAGTGGGGATTATAAAGATTTATGAGAAAATGTTTAGGAGTGGTAAGTTCATTATTTTAATTGTAATGATGGTTTCAAGGGTAAATGTGTCAAAACTAATCGAATAGGAAATATGTGTAAACTATAATCCATTAACATATACCTCAATAAATCTATATATATTTTTTTAATTTATTATTTTTTTGAAACAGGGTCTCGCTCTATTGCCCAGGCTACAGCGTGGTGGCATCATCATAGCTCCCTGCAACCTCAAACACCTGGACTCAAGCGATCATCCTGCCTCGGCCTCCCAAGTAGCTGGGATTACAGGCACACACCACCATGCCTGGCTAATTTTTCTATTTTTTGTAGAGACAGAGTCTTGCTCTTGTTCCAGCTGGTCTCAAACTCCTGGCCTCAAGCAATCCTCCAACCTCAGCCTTCCAAAGTGCTAGGAATACAGGCGTGAGCCACCACACCTGGCCAAAGCTATATTTTAAGAAGTCCAACTACAAATATGATTTTTTAAAAAGAGAAGGAGGAGACATAATTATATTCTACTCCAAGTATCCTGTTTAATTTTATAAATCATTAGGTTAAATGCAGTTGCTTCTTGCTTAGAGACACTTTTCAAATTTGTTACACCAACTAGCAATTGATGCCAAATTCTTTATGAAGGAAAAATTGGGCAAAACATTACATTGATTTAGTTTGGTAGAAAGAGCTAAGATGCTTTATTGCAGTGGTCCCCAACCTTTTTGGCACCGGGGATGGTTTCATGGAATACAATTTTTTCACGGACCGGTATGGGGGATAGTTTCAAGATGATTCAAGAGTATTACCTTTATTGTGCAGTAAAACCTCTCTCCTAATGATAATCTGTATTTGCGGCTGCTCCCCAGTGTTAGCATCACCACCTGAGCTCCACCTCAGATCAACAGGCATTAGATTCTCATAAGGAGTGTGCAACCTAGATTTTTCGCATGCGCAGTTTACAGCAGGGTTCGTGATCCTATGAGAATCTAATGCTGTCATTGATCTGAGAGGAGGCGGAGCTTATGCGGTGATGCAAGCAATGGGGAGCGGCTGCAAATGAAGCTTCCCCGGCTTGCCCACCGCTCACTGGTTCCTAACGGGCCACGGACTGGTACTGGTCCCCGTCCCAGGATGTTGGAGACTGCAGCTTTATTGAACATTTAATAGCTCCCTCTCTCCAAGTTTCAAATATTTGGTTTTAAGGTCATAATCCAAATTACGTCTTCAAAATCTCTTCAAAATCAAGACCTATGTGGAAAAATTAATTTATCCCAATTTTCAAAAAAATAATGAATGAAATATTTATTCTTCACCATGACAGTAATAGCTATATCAACTTTGTTATCATCTTGATGTGGTGTGTCAACCATTTTGGTCTTATAAGGTACCTTTTCAAGGATCCTATTCACAGCATTTGTATTTTACAGTCAGTTATTCCAGGAATGCTTTGTTTTTCTTTTTGTTGGCTTTTTTTCAATAGAATCTCTTTAATTTATAAAAACAAGAGCAAAGCAATTAAAAGGCATAACTACATTCCTTAAATGCTAACATATCTAGATATTCTGATCTACTTAAAAATAACAAAGTAAAAATCCAGGTAGTAGAAATCACATCTTGATATATTAATAATTAATATTAATAATTAATTAATAAATGTCATTCTCGTTCACCTTTGGTTTCTTTATTCTCTTCCCATGCTTTTGGGAATTTTCCACTTCTGGCATATGTCCTATACATAAAATTTCAGGTCTATGGATCTCCATTTAAAAAGGAAAAGGAAAGCTTATTGTTTAGGAAAAAGCTTATTGTTTAGTAGTTTGATAGCTCCCAAATACAATCAAGAAATAGAAATACACTCATAAAAAAGAGCTGCTAATACACTGTACCACTTTAACAAACAAAAATATCAAATATATAAATAAATGTAACATCTGGCATTAAATTTTTATTTTATTTTTAAAACTTTGGTGAGGGAGGAGGAGGAGAAGAACAAGAAAGGAAAATAAAGAAGACAAAGCAACAACTCAGAAGGTTCATATAACCCAGTGCCTCAAAAATAGTAAGGGTTCAATAAACATTTTTTGAGTACATGAATGAATCAATGCATGAATGAAGAAGCCTAATTTCACAGTCATTTCATCATCTATCTCCACTTTAGTTTACTAATATCACATTAATATTATAGCTTCTTATTAGCTCTTTAGCAGCAAAGTTGGGAATCTTCTAAATGTCTAACGGATATACTATGTTCAATTAAGCAATGTTAGTATATATAAGTAACACAGAATAAATTCACATAACAAAAAAAGTATGAGATCAGGGATAATACTGTTTAATTAAAAACAAAATAAAATAAAATTTGAGCTGTCTTCTTTAGGTTCCATTGTGAGAAGTGCCATAATTTAAGACATAAAAAGTTTTATGTGGGCCGGGTGCGGTGGCTCACACCTGTAATCCTAGCTCTCTGGGAGGCCGAGGCGGGCGGATTGTTTGAGCTCAGGAGTTCAAAACCAGCCTGAGCAAGAGTAAGACGCCATCTCTACTAAAAATAGAAAGAAATTAATTGGGCAACTAAAAATACATAGAAAAAACTAGCCGGGCATGGTGGCGCATGCCTATAGTCCCAGCTACTCGGGAGGCTGAGGCAGGAGGATCACTTGAGCCCAGGAGTTTGAGGTTGCTGTGAGCTAAGATGATGCCACGACACTCTAGGCTGGGCAACACAGTGAGACTTTGTCTCAAAAAAAAAAAAAAAAAAGTTTTATGTGTACCAACTAGAGAGCAACCCACAGGAATCTGTGGCATGTCTAAGCTATAAAATACAGAAATTGATTATACTTTCATGTATATAAAATAATTAAATAGGCAAGCAGATGAGTATACCTTGGTAAATATATTTTGTGGTTACATTTAGTCAAATTACAGTAATGAAGAAGTAAAAATTACAATTTATCCAGTAACATGAACTCATATTTTTGAAATGCTTAAAAAGATCTAAAACATTTCCTTTCTTAAACTTTTGCCTGCAGTTATATTAATATGATATTCTTAGTAAGTCCTTTTTTCATAGCTAAGTAGAAAGAATATTTGGCTCAGTCCTATCTAAATTATCACAAATTTTGACTTACAGTGTGATACAACAACTGTGATTGAACTATATTTGAATTACACTATGGAGTGCACAAGTTTCAATGTTTGCTTACCTCGGACTTTAAAATACTTCACATGGTTTGCCACAGCCTCTGTAACACTTTCTTCTGGGCAGATTTTTACTCCATTAGGAAACAGAATAGATCTCCGCCTTCTGAGTAACCACCGTCTTTTAGCTTCTCTGTGGTCCAGAGGCTGTTTCTTTTCAATAGACAGAGAAGGGTCTGTTGATTCTTCAGGCAGGAGAAAAGAAATTGCACTCTTGGGGTCTTGGATCTCCTCTAAAGGTGAATAGGTTTGTGCTACAGAGGGAAAGCATAATTAAGTCTTCCTTTGAGGAATGAAGATACAGTACAAAAGGTAACAAATAAAGAAAAACTAACACATGCTACATTTGGATTTTGAAGTCAACACTCAGATTATAGACAAGCATATTTATCTAAGGAAGAGAGGAGTGAGGCATTCAATCTTTTTCCATTTAATTCCACTCCTTTAATTCAAGATTGTTACTGAAATCAAGTATACATCCAATTTCAATATAAGAAATAAAAGGAAGTAAGATTTTGACCAGGAATTACTAATGAAGAAGGAAAATCAAAATTATTGGAAATATTTTAAAAGTTTAAATAAAGCAATATCGCAGATTATAAATTAGTATTTGATTCAATTTCTTACAGCAATCACATCAATAATGCTATTTTTGAAGAGAATATACTAGCGATATATAGAAAGATAAAAACAAATGTAGATTTTTAAATACCTGTTAATGATGGAAGGTTTCCTTCTATCAGGAAAAGTATCAAAATACCCAGAGAAATCTTCCTAAAAAGAGGAAACATAATCATTGGGGCCAAAACCAAAGGAATGAGGAGAGGGTGAAATCCTTAATTGAGCATACAAAGCCTTGAAACTTCCAATAACGAATCCTTACAGGAAAGTCCTAACATTTAAAAGTTTAAGAATGGACAACCACTCCAAAACCATTATAAATTAGCATAAAGAAAAACCGTTGTCCTTTCAAAGTAGCTCTCACTTCTTTTCTGAAATAACCAGCATGCTGTAAAAGCTGGTGAGATAAGCTAATTAGAGCAGATGGAGAGAGACAATTTCTTTAATCTAGCCAGCTAAGCTCTTCACTAACACTCTCCTTGCCTTTAACAAGCAGTCCATTCAGGAATAATACATCTCACGTATAACTCACTGATTTTTCCAACTTCTCTGAATTTATTAGTTGAACCTGGTAGATCCATATGTTCTCTAGCTTCTCCTAGGGGCTAAGATGTATACATATAAAATGTCCAGACTGACTATATCTATCTACTTCAGTAATACAGAGCCATATACAAAACAAAATTAGTTCTTGTAACAAAGCTACAGTCTTGTAAATTTCCCTCCTTGATAGAAAAATTTAAAATTTTTCACTATAGCCATTTACTTTCTCTCCTTCTTTACCAATAAAATGGGATAGAAATAGTAAAACAAACACGATAGTGCTGTTGTGAGGATTAAAATAGCTAATTAACTAATTTAATCCTCAGATAGCTAAGAATACTGCCTGGAACATATTAAGCACTTAACATAAATAATAGCTATGTGACATTAACTGCATTATTTAATTTGCTATCAAACGTGACACCCAGTGTTGTAGAGAACTACATCAGCAACTCTTAACCAAGAAAGGATTTCCTCCACCACCATAGGATCAGATGAAATTTTCTATATTAGGATAGTTATCAAATAAACCCAGTAGAAAGCAATTGAGTTAGTCACAATCTCTGTGGAAGCCAGGGTTTACTATCAAATAGCAATGAATTAATATTTTATTTCATATATCTCTGGGGAAATTCTCTGAAAAAAATGTTTTATAAAGATCTAAACCACATTTCTCTTGAGAATCCTTAACTAATTGTGTTAGCAAAATCATCTTTGATGTTATTTTATGCTTTAGGAAAAGTGTATCAAGCGTAGTTTTCAATAGAGCCTCAAATAAACCACATTTTCAGCCCTTATAAAAGATAACAAATCTAAATGACCATTAAATATATATGCATAGTTGCATTTACAAAATATTGGTGAATTTATCAGAAATTTATGTGCCAAACTTTATTGTATGACTGGGGAAAAAAAGCTGAAAATTTTGAAGAAAGCTGCCAAATTTTAAAGTCTTAAGAAAAGCCTCATGTTGACAATTCAGAACAAGGGAGAATTTTTAGATAACAAATATTAGTTGGATATTACTCTTTTTGATGCCTAGTTCAAAACACTGAAAAATCTTCTGAGAATCATAGTAATCTGGAAACAGGTCTGTACTTAAATTGAGAAAACCTGGACTCAAATCCTGGTTGTACCACTTAATGTTTGATTTTAGTAAATCACCTAAACTCTTTTAGCTGGTTTACTCACCAAAGAAATTGGTTATGACGATCTCTGCCTGTATTACAGGGTTGTTGGTAAGAATTGCAAAATATGTAACCAAAGTGTTCGTACCACTGTAATATTCTGAAATTATAAAAACACAAAGTATGAAAATTTTCTGTAAACTAATGTACTGCATACCAGTTGTCTGTATTACAAATGTTCATAAAGTCTAAAGAGGTTTCAACCTTTGGAATTCTCTTTTGTTCAAGCTCCAGAATGAAATAAATTTTCCCAAATTTATATTATACATAGAGAACTTATGTAAGAATTTCAAAAACATTATGTTCTATAAAATATAGTTTGCAAAATTTCAGAAACTGGTATGTACTTGTTTTTTAAAAAACAAAAGTATAAAAAATGTAGCTGGCTTCATGTGTTTCTAAATAGGGTCATCATTTTATAAATTCATTTTAGGTTGACATTGATGTAATTGTAACTTTTAACTACATCATTCTTAGACTAACTGTCTCTATGGTACAAAGAAGTAGGTGATAACTGCCATAAGTTTGTGCCATGAGAACCCAAGATTAACTCCAACTGGAAAAAATGTAAAGGCTTTATTTTGGCTGGGCCTTAAATGGCCTGGTTGGCATTTCAGTGGGGATAAGTGGGATGGTTAATGGGAAAGATTAAGAGTTAGGAAAGAAATTCCTGGTCATGATCAATAAGGTGGAAAAGTATAGTGTTTATACAGAAAATAGAAAGTTATTTGCTGGAACAGGATAGGCCCGCACAGTAAATAGGTTGAAAATGAAGGCTGACAAGTTTAATAGAGATGGACTATGGAATACCTTGAAAGTCTTACTAAGAATTTTGAATTTTTTACCTACAGATGAAACAGATAATCTCTCTAATGTTTAAGTACCCAGAAAAAAATATTCCTTGAGTTTTTAAGAAGATTTCTTTTAAGGAAATATTTCAAAATCTCATGATGATCCTTGAACCTTGTTGTGCTTCAAGAAATGTCCCCAAATCATAAGCATATAAGAACTAAACATAAAGCTTCATGCTTTAGAGATAAGTACGGATTCCTTCATCCATACCTAATTCCAAGTCAGCTGAGGATCATTTATTGACTCAACAAAATTTTCTGAAATGTTTACTATATGCTACTAATATACTTAATACAGGAAACAGAAAATATTTCCAGTCTTTAAGGGGCTCGCAGTCAAAAGGGAAAAACATGTACACAAATAATGTAATAAAAGCAATTAGAGAAGCACATACAAATTGTTATGCGACAGCAGGAGAGAGAATGAATCATTCTGTTTGAGCAGATGCTGAGGTGGTGACATTTGAGTTAGATTCTGGGAAAATGAAGTTCACATGTAGTGAAAAGGAATAGCATGTGCAAGTCCTGTAGGTATGAAGGTACAATATCATAACACCCACTCCACACGACCATCTACGGCCTTGGGTTTAACATGACATTTACATTCATGGTACAACAGTCCATAACCTGGCTCCAGGCTTACTTTGTAGAAGAATACAGCACAGGAAACAGTGTTATCATGATAATTTCAGGTAAAGTACATCTTCACCTGTAGTCTTTATAGGAGTTCTGACTCTGATTTCTCCAGCCCCCAAAAAGTATGCACTGAGTTGTAACAGAAGAGACCACCTGGGTCAGTGCAGGTCACAGCAGCAAAAGGACGCCTCCTACACACAGAGCCTCTTAACAACCTGTAGGCATAGTTTCCAAATTTCCACAAGGACAAGTTCAGTTACAAGAGACTCCAGAGGGCGTCTTAATGCATGAATGAATAATTTTATATGACTAAAACGTATGGGACAATGGAAAGATGAGGATAGAATACAGGCTGGGACAAGATTAGGATGGGCCCTATATGACAAGTCTAAAGCTCCTTTTCCTCGTGACATAAAAAAAAAAGCTGATTTTAAGAGGCATTAAACTTTTTCTAAGACCTAATTAAGTGACTGAATAAGACTTTTAAAAAAACTTGCTTTTTTCTTTTAATCACAAGAGTTGTGAGTTAAATAACATTATCTTCTCCAGGAAGGATTGCTCTGTCCACGAACAATCCTCTCACTACCTCTCAACCTCCTTTCACTAACACACACACACACACACACACACACACACCCCCTCTAAGCTGAGCTCCCTCCCTTAAAATAGGAAGAAAAATTAATTTAAGCATCAATTATATGATATGCACTGGGCATGATACAATTGGAAATTTATTTCTAACAATGGTTCATGTTTCTTAAGAAAAATATTACACCTCTATTTAATGAATTGGAAATATGTTTAATATAAAATGTTGATATCATCAAAGCATTATTTGCACATGAATTTAGGAAAATGAATTTTAAACAATCTTCAAAACATGATAAAGGACAGTGGTATCTTTGAAAAACATACAAACATAAAAGTTAAGAAATCACACAATATCTTATATTCTTGCTTTCTCAAAAGTAGATGTACAAAACAATTAATAGTCACCTTAAAAAGTCTCCAACACACACAAATTGGGAATGAAATATGTAATTATAACCATCTTTATATGAAACCTCCAAAAGACAAATATTTAACAATATAAAGATGGTGACTGGATTAACAAAAGCTAAGGACACAGGCTTAACTGACAAGCTCAATTCACAAGATTTTGAAATAAAACATTCAGACATTTCAGCTTTATCTTAAACTGCCTTTGCTTCACCCTCTTTACATATAGTTACAACACAAATCCAAGAGATGCTTAAAACAGAAGATGAAAATAATATTGTTAAAAAGCTTTTTTCTTATCTGAGAAAATACCTATAATCATTTCTCTCTGAAAATATTCCTGATAACATTAGAAGGTTCTGAAATGTTTAATCATATATAATACCACCATTATCACATGAATTCAGAGCTGTTACCTGAATATTTAATAAAAAAAAATTAAGCTCCATGAGGATCATAGGTCTCTAAAAACTACAATTTAAAAATATAAAGGCAATGACAGCAATCTGGCTTTGCAGATGAATACTGGCTAAACTGAGCTATAAAATTATATATTTAGTTCTAACAATTAATAAATAGGACTTTAAGGGTATTTTTTTGTTAAAGTTGTGAGGAGACCAATTTCATCTTCTACATTATAGAAACTGTGCACATATATTCTGGAATAATGTAGGAGTGGATATTTATATAGCTATACCTCAAATAAACTAAGTTGAGCTACATGTATAATTTTTAAAAACCTATTCTGGAGAGCTAAACTTTTTTGTTCCAAATTTTACTCTGAACAAATGAACTAAGTTCTCAGATCCCAACATATGACAAAGAAATGGAAAAAAACATTAGAGCAGAGTAATTGAATTTAGGAATTGAAAATAATAAGCTATGCTTTAAAAGAGTGAATTTTTGTCATCTTCCTAACATTATGAATGTCTTTTTTTACACCATACAGAAGGGATGCCGTAAATGGCATTTTCTGAAGCCTTGATACTAAATTCTCTTTTTAAAAAAATACACAGTATTCATACTGCATGCTTGAGCTGCAAAGAATAGAATTACAATATGATATGACTTGTCAACAAATTTGACAAGCACTGGGGCTGGCACCAGGGAGGACCTAACTCCCCTCAACACCAAGTCATGTGGAAGTACAGATCACATAGTTTTATTATATACAAAAACATTCCCACATTACATATGCTATTGCATAATCCAAGCATATTTACTCAGAAAAATATGAAATATTTATGAAATTTTAATTTCTATCTAATAAGTTCATCTATATCATCCCCATTCCTACTCCATCTATGAGATCCCAACAATTCTAATAATATATTTTATATATTTTAAATAATGTCCAATGACTTATAAAACTACCGCAAGTTATTTTCTTCTCTGTGAGCTGGCTAACACAAATGCTGGTAAGAGGCTTTCCAGTAATCTTAGAGAACATCTGTGTCATGTTTGTATAGATTAACTAGCTACTGCTGCCCTTCTGTTGCTGTAAATGAAGTTTCAAAATGAGTTCTCGAATATCTTCCCGTTTGGTCTTTATTACATGACGAGGAAACCATTTCTCCAAATGAATTGGAAGTTCAAAATTAACAATAGGATCCTAATGAGAGAAAATAAAGAATGCAATCACGTTACCAGCATAATTTCAAATTTGTTTTAATTTCATTTTTATAAGAACTGAGAAATTGCTAACTTTTTAAAAATAACAACTTTATTAAGATATAACCCACATAATACAATTCACCTAAAATATACAATATAACAGTTTTTAGTATATTATCACCACAATCAATTTTAGAACATTTTCATTAAATTGCTAACTTTTGAGCATCAAAATTAAATACTGTCTATTCTGCTACTATGCATGTTTAATTGAATCAGCACAAACAATAGGTAGAGAATGATTCAGAATAGTGCATAAGTCAGGTTGGTTTTATCACAATTTTTCCCAAGATGTTAATATATTGAAACTATTAAAACAAAAAGAAAAGCCTTATCAATAAGAATCTCATAAAAAATGAAAAATCCTACAAAAGTGCCTTCTTTTAATGCAAGAAATAGCTGATTAATGGCTTCAAGATCTGCTACATTTTCTATTATGTTAAGCTTAATCAGGAAATTGTAAGTTGAAATTGCAAAGACATTTCCCTCTGTGTTTAAGAAAAAAAAAAAAGAATTGCTGAAGAAGGCTACCCTTAGATTACGTTTATAAATTTGATGAAATTAATAGAAGCCATATGTAAGAAGGACTTACATCTTAAAGAAGAAATTATGAGCCCCAGGGTGTAAGGCTAAAAGTATGGACAGACTGTGATTCTACAAGCAAATGCCAGTGGAGATTTACTGTGCTAGTATTTCTATTAGAAGTAATATTGTTTTAATTAGGGTTTAGTTCCATAGGTTTTGAGTGGTCTGCCTTAAGCCAATTTTTTTTAACCTAAGCTACGTTATATTAGTGTACAAATTTGAAAAACACAACATTTAGATTTTGGAGATTTCTTCCCCAGTAATCTTACATGGTGATTCATCCTGTATTAGAAGTATATTCTATTGACTGAGGGTATATAAAGTAGAATTATGTAACAGACACAGAATATGTTGTATAATAAGTAAGGTACTTTGAATATTTTAAACACAAAATGAAATCTATTTGGAAAGAGTATTAGAGGACCAGAGATGTCACCCTATGACAAAGTTCCAGTGTGGAATTAAGAAGGGGAAAAAACACCAACATAACAGATATTTATGTATAATCTCTTACTGTATATTATCATTCTTCCCCAATATTAAAAACATCAAAAAGTTGCAACTGTATACTAAAACCCTCATGCTCTGAAAGTACCTTTAAGCATTCTCCAAGCAAACTCTTAGTCAAAAACACCGCAACTTCATAAATAATATTGGTAATGACTGAAGTAATGAGCTGATAGGTCAAAAAGCAAAGAATGATTTCTTGCTATTTAAATTTCTTAATATTGTTACAGTTTCTACAGAGTCTCTGTGAGCTAGAAAATTAACAGCCATATTTGTAATTGTAATTTTCAAGGTCTGGCTTTCTAAGCTACTTGAATAAACAGGTCTTTTAGTTTTAGAAAATTCTCTTTAAAATATTGTGACTGCCCTATTCTCTCTCTCTCTCCAATCCTTCTGGGACTCCAATTACATGTAAATGAGACTTTTGATTGCTTCGCACTTCTTTTTTATGCTCTGTTCTCTTTGAGCTTCAGTTGGGTACTTTATATCATCTTTCCTTAAAGTTATTAATCCTGTCTTCTGCTGTATCCAGTCTGTTATTAAACCCATCCAATAAATTCTTAATTTCAGATATATCATTATATATTTTCAGCTCTAGAATGTCCATTTTATTTTTTTTGTATACTCCATCTCTTCATCCATTTTGTTCATCTTTGCTTTTATTTTCTCTAACATATTAATCAAATCATTTTGAGGTTCTTATCTGCTTATTACAATATTTGTATTATATGTGATTCTATTTCTTTTTTTTAATCTTGATTATCTGTAACATTTTCTTGCCTCTTTGCTTGCCCAGTAACTTGTGATTTGTGTGCTGGCAACTGTGAATAAAAAAAGTTATTTATATCTTCACATACCTTGAAGAAGCTTTCCACATATTGCAGTAAATATACTCCACAATCACTGCTATTGTCCTGTTTAGGAACTTTAGGGCACAGGTCCACCATGTTTGTTTTGCTGAATTCACGATGAGTCTTTCGCTTAACTTCCCACTCTACCTCTAAATACCTAAAATCATTAATAAACAGAGTGACTCAAGTAGAAATCTCTTTATCAGTATGTAACATTTTTACAAAGGCAGAAAAACATTTGCTGCCAGATGTATTACCTCAAGTCAAATTTCCAAAGACTGAATTTTGCAAACTATATTTTGTGAGCCTTCCCAAATGCTACTTTAAAGAAAACTCAATTCTCAAACTAAAAACTAAACTTTTCAACAATTCAACTTTCACAACTCAAACACATTATTTATATGATAAAGTAAACTAACAAATGATTTTTAATATTTCATTGTTAGATTTTTCCAGGCCCTAAGTAAATTACAAAATTACACACACACACATAACACACGATACAAATGGGAAAGAGTTCTTATATTTTTCTAAAGTGATACTTTTGATAATCACTAATATTTGCAATGCTCCTTTGTAAAATTATGCTTTTTGTTCAATTATAAATATAAATTCTGAATTTACTTTTGATATAATCTTTGAGAAATATTAATACTTAAATATTAACACAAAATAGAGGATATTTAATGATTAGATTCATAAGCCTCATTTAAATACATAATAAAATATAATTTCTGATACAGTCTTTTCAGTAATTCTTTTTTTTTTTTTTTTTTTTTTGAGACAGAGTCTCACTCTGTTGCCCAGGCTAGAGTGCTGTGGCGTCAGCTTAGCTCACAGCAACCTCAAATTCCTAGGCTAAAGCGATCCTCCTGCCTCAGCCTCCCGAGTAGCTGGGACTACAGGCATGCACCACCATGCCCGGCTAATTTTTTTCTATATATATATTTTAATTGTCCAGCTAATTTCTTTCTATTTTTAGTAGAGACAGGGTCTCGCTCTTGCTCAGGCTGGTCTCGAACTCCTGAGCTCAAGCAATCCACCCGCCTCGGCCTCCCAGAGTGCTAGGATTACAGGCGTGAGCCACAGCGCCCAGCCTTTTCAGTAATTCTTAAGGTAGCTTCAAAATTACTGAGGTTTTACATAACAGACTGAATGATAAAATTGTCATTACTTACTCTCGTAAATTCTGAACTGTGTTTTGTACAGAAGCAGCTTTTAAGGAGTCTAGTATGAGAATACATGGCCTATGAAAAGTAAAGAATGAAATCAAGATTTATGTACTTGTATGTGAAGCATATTTAAATATCTAAAAAAACTGTTTGATAGGATATACCTACCTTTTACACATTTTCTTTGGTACTGACATATTGATCTCGGTACTCTGAAATAACATGAATTTTTATGACTTTTCAATTAAAGCTAGTTTGAATTAATATTCAAATTATGAAATAACAAAGCAATTGTGAGTCTTTATTGTATGTTTAATAAAGATGATTCAGATAAACTTAAATTGTAATTTGTATACACAGTAGTAATCAAAGAAAAAATATCTGGGATCTATTTACTTTTTTCATGGTTAATGTTATGAATAAAATTTAATCTTTAAGAATGTTTCAAACAATTTTGAAATTAAAATTTCAAATAAGAGTTCTTTTCATCATCTGAAGTCAGCTAACTTCATTTTACAAAAATTCATTAATTTATTTTCTTATACTGGTAAAACAGTAGTTTATACACTTTTGGATGTGACCTCAAGCAGTTATAAAGCTTTAACCTATCCTAAAAAACAATCTGGAACTTTACTTCTATTCAAAGTTATCATCTTAAACAAAGATAAACAAGTTAATTTAACCTATCTTTACATACATTTTCTAATACAATTTATGATGTCAGTAGAGACACATTCTTCCCTTTGAAGCACAAGAAGCAGAGTATTAATGCATATTAAGAGAAAAGGATGGGAAATTTTGTGGTTTTGTTTTTGTTCATAAATTTGAGAAACAATATATCAAACTTAAACAGATATCTTTAATGTAGATCTTTGCAGTATCTTTATTATTCTAATACACACAGTGAATCTCTAAGAGACGAACAGTACACAGGATGTGCCCGACTTAACTAACCTTAGAATCCTTTTTATCTTAAACTGCATTTAGAACTAGTATTCCAAGGCACTCAATCTGAAAACCTGGCCCTAGAAACAAGAAAGAACTCTCCTATACTGCCACTGTGACAGCAGAAAAGAAAATCTTCCACCACAGGAAGACATTCTATAACAGGGACAGTAAAGACATAGGCCTATGCCAGAGAGGCCTGTGTCTGTACACACAAAAAAATTCATTAGGTGGCTATCTTAATCAATTAGAACACCAAATCTAGATTACGCATAGTAGTTTGGAGCCCCATATAAAGAAAAGTTAATGGTAAATATTTTAGTCTACAGAGGCATATAGGTTGACCTTGAGTCTAACTTGCATGATTTTTACCAACAATCTACAATAGAAACTGGAATATAAAAGGTACTTGCTAAGATTATTAATTACACTAAGTTTAAAAAGTTACATAATGAATACAAAAAGTAAACATGATCCTTAAAAATTAGAAAAGTAGTTAACCAAGATGTACATCAGATAAACTACTAAATAAACCTAGGAAGTTAAAGCAAACTAAACAGATACAAGAAGAATGACAACTTCTCTTGTTCTCTTTCCTAGCCTCATATAAACTGTCAAAGCATCATAAAGCAGCACAATTTAATAATGGGCCACTATATCCAGCATAGTCCCCCTACCTGTGCCCTATCTTATAGTTAATATTATTATATTCATGAGTTTTCCTTCCTTCACATCTGTAAAGAACATACTTACTTGAGAATCCTCTGCATTCAAAGATGGTGTCGAAGTAGTATGTAGATCATTATCTAGTTAGAAATAACAAAGTGATTATGAGTCTTTATTGTATTTTTAATACAGATAATTTAGATAAGCTTAAATTGTAATTTGTATGCACAGTAGTAATTAAAGAAAAAATACCTGGGATCTATTTAATTTTTTCATGGTTAATGTCATGAATAAAATTCAATCAACAGGTAAAACTGACAATGGTTGGCTGTTATCAGACAATACATAAACCCCAGAGCCAAAACCTGAAATACCAGTTAGCTGGTCCAATTTCCTATAAAAAGATGATCTTCAAAGATAACTCATTAATCAAAATGTCTGCTGTTTTAATGTGGAGTGTAGTCAAATTTCCTAGTAATGGTTCTAACTATGATCACAGAGTTTTACATAAGTACCCCTTTGAAGCTCAAGAGGATTAGGGAGAATTAAAAATAATTGGTTGCTTTACCAGTTTTTCTTTTTTGTCTCCTAGGCTTTGGCCAGCATTAATGGTAATGGCTATTATTAATTCTGCTCGCTGCTTAGGCTACAGCTATAAAACACTTAAATTTGATATTTTTTTCTTAAAGAAAGGCTTATTTGCTTACTTAAGATTTTGGGTTACAACGTAAGAAAAATCATCGAAGAATTATAAGAGATCATGTATTACCTAGCCAAATTATCAGAGTCCACAAGAAATATGTTAAATTTTATTAAGTAAAAACAGGAGATTTCAAGCTATGCCTGAAAATATATGGCATGAATTCTTAGTCATGTTAGCAACGCTATTCTATTTAAAAATGCTATAATGTTATTAATTGGCTAAATTTAGTTATTCTACAATGCATATATACTTCAAAACATCATACTGTACATGGTAAATACATACAATTTTTTCTGTCAATTTAAAAAAAGAGTTAAAACAAGCAAAAAATGCCAATGGGAATAATAATTTTAAAATGCATGGGAATAAACATCAAATTTAGAATGATGGTTACTTCTGGATTGAAGAAAGAATAATGGGAAGGATCACAGAGGAGATTTTTATTATATCTATAAAGTTAATTTCTTAAGCTAGGTGAAGAGGGTACCAATAGTTGCTTATGTTAACTATATCTTTTTATATATTTGAAATATTTCATAATAAAATCAATAATTAAGAATTTTTAAATGCTATAATACAACTTGATATAATAGTATAACTTAAGAATTACAGTTTGTCTATACAAGAAATTGGGTGTTTATCATGAAAATTTCAGACTTTTTTTCTTTCTTCAAGTTTAATGATAACAAATAACTATACTACCTTTAATTTCATATTGTTCGTATAACCATAATATTAATACTATTGTCATCATTATTAAAAACACCATCTACATTAAGGATGTCACCTATTGTTTTGTTGTCATGTTGGGACTGCTGAGCCTGGGACTGCTGAGAAATAGTTTGTGGAAAATCTTCATACACGGCTTCTTCTAACCACGGAAAACAAATGACTGCGAGATACCAGTGAGACCTGTTGAAAAAGAACTACAATCTTAGTAACATGCAGTCTAAACGATGTTGAAGAATACATTCTAGAGCTGAGAAAGTGGGTATTACAAACTTCATATTAATTTTGAAAATGTCCATGGTAATATGTGACTATAATATAGAGCATATATTCCAAAACTAATTAAATATCCAAAGTTACAAAGGCATAAGTAACACTACTTAGGGTAACATCTGAATAACTCAAACTTATTTACTTGCATACACAGTCAGTGTTTCTCCTTGAGGATCTACTTTAATAAACAAACCTATAGTCTCACCTTTTTTGTACTAGTGCTTAAAGAGTTTGTTCTCTTTAGTATTTAAAAATTCGCCATAAAATATTTTGATTTTTTTATTGAGAAAATCTTTTCTTTAATCAAAAAGAATTGCAATGTTTTAGTCATTACAGTCTTATGATCATTTCTCATTTTGGTTTTTTCACTATATTAACAACATAACCATTGTCAAACAAAATCCAAGATAACTAATTTGTTGTCTTAGCTACTTTTTTTTTTTTTTGTTTGAGACAGAGTCTCACTGTGTTGCCCTGGCTAGAGTGAGTGCCGTGGGGTCAGCCTAGCTCACAGCAACCTCAAACTCCTGGGCTCAAGCAATCCTACTGCCTCAGCCTCCCAAGTAGCTGGGACTACAGGCATGCGCCACCATGTCCGGCTAATTTTTTTCTATATATTTTTAGCTGTCCAATTAATTTCTTTCTATTTTTGGTAGAGACGGGGTCTTGCTCTTGCTCAGACTGGTCTCGAACTCCTGAGCTCAAACAATCTGCCCGCCTCAACCTGGCAGAGAGCTAGGATTGCAGGCGTGAGCCACCGCGCCCGGCCTTGTCTTAGCTACTTTTATAGAAGAAAATTTAAAATAATACCTGGGATTTATGTATCCATAATTTTTCCTGATTATTCATCTAAAAACACTACATAAGATTTTTTTTCTGAATTCTCTCAATTTGTTTTTAAATAATCTAAAATACTCACGATTCATTTACAGGTACAAAGATGTAATCCTTATTAAAAATGTTTATGTGACGAGTCCAGGTTCTTACTCTTTTATGTCTTCTCTGTGCCATTCTGGGAAAATGAAAGATAGATTTGATATATTAAAAATTTTTAATTTAAGATAAGGACTTAAGAGCCATTTTTATATACTGAAAAATGTTAGGTTTAGTTTATTTACCCACCTTCCTCAAGATATATACTATTTAACACACTAGAAATATATCCCATTTTATTAACTTTTGGTTGTTCTTAAATTTAATCACTACAAACAATGATGAAATGGACAAAATAAAGAAAGTGATTTATTGAATGCTTTATGGATTCCAAAAGTGGCTCACCAAATGAATGCAAACACAGTTAAACCTATTTATTCTGCTTAGCTACATCTGAACCTGATATAAAATATTATCATTAAGCCTTAACAGAATTGTCCAAATGTTTTATCTGTGATGAGAGAGGTTTTAAAACTTAATGGAGGAGAAGAAAAGAGGTTTTTATGCTTAGATTTTATTTTATTTTTTTTATTTCAGGAAATTATGGGGGTACAAACATTTTGGTTACATGTTGTAACTTTGCCACATCCCAACTATGATTTGAGATGTGCCCTTCCCCCCCTATTACGCTCACCATATCCATTAGTTGTGAATTTGCCCACACCCAATCCCCCTACCCCCCAAAAATATTACTACTGTGTGAGCATCTTAGTGTTATCAGTCAGTGCCAGTTTGATGGTGAGCACATGTGGTGCCTATTCTTCCATTCTTGTGATACCACGCTTCAGAGGATGGGCTCAAGCTCTATCCAGGAAAATATAAGAGGTGCTAGATCATCGTCATTTTTTATAATTGAGTAGTATTCCATTGTATACATATACCATATTTTATTAATCCACTCATGGATTGATGGGCACTTGGGTTGTTTCCACATCCTTGCTATAGTGAATTGTGCTGTCATAAACATTCGAGTGCAGATGTCTTTATTATAGAATGGCTTTTATTCCTTTGGGTAGATGTCTAACAGTGCTATTGCTGGATCAAATGGTAGTTCTACTTGTAGCTCTTTGAGGTATCTCCAAATTCTTTTCCATAGAGGTTTCACTAATTTGCAGTCCCACCAGCAGTGTAAGAGTGTTCCTATCTCTCTACGTCCTCACCAGCATTTGTTGCTTAGGGATTTTTTGATAAAGGCCAGTCTCACTGGAGTTAGGTGATATCTCATCGTGGTTTTGATTTGCATTTCCCTAATGATTAGAGATGAGCATTTTTTTATATGTCTGCTGGCCATTATTCTGTCTTCTTTTGAAAAGTTTCTGTTCATGTCCTTTGTCCATTTATTGATGGGGTTGTTTGATTTTTTCTTGTTGATTTTTTTTTTGAGTTCTAGATAGATTCTTGTTATCAGCCCTTTATCAGATGTGTAGAGAGCAAACATTTTCTCTCATTTCTGTAGGTTGTCTTTTCACTTTAATGATAGTTTCCTTGGCTGTACAAAAGCTTTTTAATCTGATCAGGTCCCATTTATTTATTTTTATAGCTGCTGTGATTGCTTTGGGGGTCTTCTTCATAAATTCTTTACCAGGCCAATGTCTGAAAGAGTCTTCCCTACATTTTCTTCTAGGATTCTTAAGGTTTCATGCCTTAGGCTTAAGTCTGTTATCCATCTTGAATTGATTTTTGTAAGGGGTGAGAGGTGGGGATCCAGTTTTCCCAGTGTCATTTATTGAAAAGGGATTCTTTTCCCCAGTGTATGTTTTTGTCTGCTTTATCAAAGATTAGATGACAATATGCAGATGGTTTCATCTCTGGATTCTCAGTCCTGTTCCTAAGGTCTATGTCTCTATTCTTGTGCCAGTACCGTGCTGTTTTAGTTACTATAGCCTTGCAGTACAGCTTGAAGTCTGGTAGATTGATACCTCCCAGTTTGTTCTTTTTGCTTAAAATTGCTTTGGCTATACGAGGGCTTCTCTGGTTCCATACAAAGCATAGAATTATTTTTTCTAGATCTGTAAAGAATGATTTAAGGGCATCCAAATGGGGGCAGAAGAGATCAAACTCTCACTCTTTGTTGATAATATGATATTAATCTAAAAAACCCCATGGATTCAACCAAGAGACTCCTGGAATTGATAAATGAATTCAGTGAAGTCTCAGGATACAAAATTAATAC
>CAUYSK010011631.1:0-65916 GCA_963575035.1 Avahi laniger | reverse complement strand
TTAAAACTAACAAATTTTTAAAAGCCTGTGTTCAAAACATGCAGAAATGTTGCATTAGTTTTTCGCCTTCTGATGCAGTGATTTGGAAACTGTGGATCATGATATGAGTTATGTGGGTCTTTGCCAGCATTTTTGAAGATCATAATATAAAGAAACGTTAGTGGCCGGGCGTGGTGGCTCACGCCTGTAATCCTAGCACTCTGGGAAGCCAAGGCGAGTGGATCGCTCAAGGTCAGGAGTTTGAGACCAGCCTGAGCAATAGTGAGACCTCTTCTCTGCTAAAAATAGAAAGAAATGATCTGGACAACTAAAAATATATATATAGAGAAAAATAATTAGCCAGGCATGGTGGCACATGCCTGTAGTCCCATCTACTCGGGAGGCTGAGACAGTAGGATTGCTTGAGCCCAGGAGTCTGAGGTTGCTGTGAGCTAGGCTGACGCCACGGCACCCACTCTAGCTAGTGCAACAAAGTGAGACTCTGTCTCCAAAAAAAAAAAGAAACTACTTTTAGTGTTCCTTAATGTAAAAAATTTTTCTCCAAAATTTCTCATCACAAGTAAATTTCCTTTAATGAATTTTGTTTTATAGGTTCAGTTGTGCAGGAGAAACTTTTGTCTTATAATTTATTAGTTTATATATTTAAAAAATGCAGAAACAACAGAGTTGGGATTGATTTGCATCACAAAGACAATCAGGTTTATGTTATTTTGTAAAAGTTGGAAGTGATTTTGCTGAAGGAACAATGAAAAAAATATTATAACTTGGACCATAATGTTATGGACTTAAGGTTGATTTAAAATTTAAACATAGCGTAATGTTTATTCCTGTCCTCCGTATTTGTCAGGGAATCTTAACCAGAGTGAGAAATTTTCTGGTGCTGTGTTGGGAGTGCAGGGCACAAGAGATTTCCATAAAAAGGCATAGGATTTGCTTGGAAGAACATAGTAGTTTTCTAACTTGGCAGTAATGAGTTAGAACTAACTCCCTTTAGAAAGAAAATATTAACTCACATTATTCTTATTGGGAATTTGTGTATATTTTCTTGTATCAACTATTTGATTATTGTATTTGCAAGTATACCTGGGTGTATACATGACATTTATTAGGTGTAAAGAAAATAATTTTCTATACATACCATATGTGAAAAATGGCTTTGGAGCTTGAATATTTTACCACTTGAGAAACAGGGGCCAAATATTTTGTTGTTGCAGAATACCCAAAATAATTTGACCATCTCTAAGTTCTTTCCCTATTTCTGTTGCCCTAGAAAAGCTGGAAGCATTTGGGGAATATACATGATCCTTGCTATATTAGGATTCCCTCTTGAAAGATACACATTTTTGGATTAGAGAGATGATGAAATCACCTCTTGTTAAAACGACAGCAATCCCCAGACTAAGAGGCCTGGAAAAGGGGTTAAGGATATGGGGATCTTTCTGCTGAGACATATGCTCTTGTGTTTAACTGTCAGTATTTTTTTATTTTCATGAAAATGGGGAAACCACCTAATACACAGAGAGGTGTAGGATGCCTAGTGTTCAGCACAAACCTCTCCCACCTCACTTTTTCCCTTCTTTTAAACATCTGCATAGTAAAATATGGTTGTTTTTCGGGGCCATGTTTTTAGCTTTCTTTTCCTTTGAGAGTAAACTTAGTCCTTGGTTGATCTCCTCCACTGCTGTGGTTTCAGCTGCTACCATTTTTTATACTATAGCAGTGACTCCTGAGTCTGTACCTCTAGTCCATTGGTTTCTACTGAGCCTCCAAACTTGGATTTTTTAATATCTATCAGATATCTGTACCTGCTTTTCCCATGGGTATCTCACACTTAATTTTTGCAGGAAAGTATTATCTTTCTTTTTAAAACTTCTTTTGTATTTTCTGTCTTAATTGGAGGTAAGCTGCCTGCCAGTTACTTGCTCAAGCTAAACACCTAGAAGTTATCCTTGACTCTTCTTCATTCACCTTATAGTAACCTCTTAACAGTTATGGAGTCCTGCCAGTTTTACGTTCAGAAAAGCACTGTCTCCTCTTCAGCCTTAGGGCTGCTGTATGTGTCCATGTCCTCCCCCAACTGAACTATTGCAGTAGCTTCCTCACTATTTTCCCTGCCTCTAGTCTGTCCTTTCTTCAGTCCATTTTATATATTGTTATCAGTTATTTTTCCAGAATATAAGCCTAACCATATTAATTTTCTAAAAAATCACTGTGTTTTCTCCCTATAGCTTACTAGATAAAATGGAAACTCTAACATGGCAGATTCCTTTGCAAGCATAACCAGTCTCCATTCCAGCTTCATCTTCCATACTTTTTTGTAAACCTTGTCCTCTAGCCACACCTGGCTATGTGGTATTCCCGGGATTTTTTGTATTACATGCCTTAGCGTATTTGCTTCAGCTATTTCCTCTGCTCAGAAAGTCCTTCCAAACATTATACCTGGAATATTCCACATATTTTTTACTTAGCTCTTTGTAAGAGTCAAAACTGAAAAACTATCCTGGACTCTACTGTGTTCCTCCATCCCTCTCCAATCCTTTAATTTTGTCTCTGTGCTAACTTTATTCACATTATATTGTAGTTATTTATTTCGTCCTCCTTTAGTAATAAGCTCATAGAGCTTATCGAGGATGGGAAACATACACTTTTCCTTTCACCTGACACCTAATACAGAACTGGTACCTAGGAGATACTTTGTAAATGCTTGATTCAGAACAACAATCACACTTGCTAGTATGTCTGTTGCATAGTAGACTAATTTATCCTTACTATGTTCATAACTGGGATTCTGAGAAACTTCCTTTTCCCTCACATTGGATTATCTTAAATTAACTGTATTAAGCTATAATTTACATGTCATAAAACATACCTATTTTAAAGGTACAGTTCGATAAATTTTGATAAATTTACCTATGCAACTACCATCACAAGATACAGATTATTTTCATCACCCCAAAAAGAATCCTCGTGCTCCTTTGTAGTCACCACCACTGGCCTCAGGCAGCTTCCTGTCACTATGGTTTAGTTTTGTCTTTTCCATATTTTCTGTCGGTGGAATTATACAGTATTTACTCTTTGTGTCTTATTTTTCTGAACATGTTTTTGCTATTTATCCATGTTATATCTATCAGTAGTTTAGTCCTTTTAACTACTGAATAATATTCCATTAATTGGATATATCATAATTTATCTATCCCCCTCTTGATGGATACTTGGGTGGTTTCTAGATTTGGGCTGTCATGAACAGAGATAAAAGTTGAAGTTCATTTTCCCCCCAGTTTGTTCCAGCTTCACTTGTTGAAAATATTTTACACACTGAATTACTTTTGCCTATGTATTAATCATCTATTGCTATGTCACAGATTAACCCAAATCGTACTGGCTTAAGACAACAATAACCATTTATTGCCTTTCACAGTTTCTGTGGATCAGGGATTTGGGAGTGGCTTAGTTAAAAGGTTCTGGCTCATGATCTCTCATGAGACTACAGTCATTTATATTAAGACTTGACTAAAACTGCAAGATATACTTCAAAGGTGGCTCACTAACATGATTACAAGTTGGTACTAGCTGTCGGTAGGAGGCCTCTGTTTTTCTTCAGGTGGGCCTCTGTGAAAGGATAAGTGTCCACACAACATGGTGACTGGCTTCTCTCAGAGCAAATGGTCCAAGAGACGATGGCACAACCTGCAGTGCCTTTTAGGAGCTAGACTTGGAAGTCACATATTGTCACTTGTGCCATATGCTATTGGTCACACAACCAGTCTTGATTCAGCATGGGAGGGAACTACAAAAGGGTATGAATAATGAGAGGGAGCTATCCAGGGTATGAATACCAAAAGGCCAGGATCATTCTTTGGGAACCATCTTGGAAGATGGGTACCACAGTACCTTTATCAAAAATGAATGAGCATAGATACGTGGTTCTACTTCTGGACTTAATTCAGTTCCACTGATCTATATGTTTGTCCTTATGCCCATATGAAACTGTAAGTATTTACTGCAGTATTAGAGTAAGTCTTGAAATCAGATATTACAAGACTTTGTTATTCTTTTCCAAAACCATGTTAGCTATTCTGAATTATTTGCATTTTCATGTAAATGTTAAAGTTATCTTGTCGATTTCTACAAAAAAGAAACCTGACTGAGATTGCATTGAATCTGCAGATAAACATGAAGAGAATTTACAACTTAACAATATGAGCAAATCTTAATATAATACAGCATATCTCTCTATTAAGTCTTTAATTTCTCTCAGCCATATTTGGTATTTCAGTATATAGACTTGCACATATTTTGTTAAATTCATCTATAAGTAGTTTCTTATTGGATGCTTTTGTAAATGGTATTATTTTTTAAATCTCATTTTGCAGTTCTTTGCCTATATATAGAAATTTAGACACACATGACTTAACAACAAGGATGCATTCTGAGAAATGTGTCATTAGGCAATTGTTTCCTTGTACTATGATATCATAGAATGTATTAACACAAACCTTGATGGTATAGCCTACTATACACCTGGGCTGTGTATGGTATAGCAGCTTATTGTTCCTAGGCTACAAACCTGCACAACATGTTACTATACTGAATAATGAGGGCCATTTTAACATAATGGTAAATATATGTGTATATAAACATATCTAAACATAGCATAGGTACAATAAAAATACAGTATTATAATCTTATGATAGACCACCGTTGTATACACCATCCACCATTGACCAAAACGTTGATGGAACATGAGATCCATTGCTTTTTTTCTGTCAACCTTTTATCCTGCAACCTTGCTAAATTCACTTATTAGTCTGGTAGCTTTTTTTGTATATTTCTTAGGATTTTCTACATGCAGGATTATGTCATCTGCGAATAAAGACAGTTTTACTTCTTCCCTTTGCATAGGCTAGATAGAACCTACTATGCCTAGCTTACTTAGTACAATGTTGAATAGAAGTGGTGAGAGCAGACATATTGATAGAATAAAAAGAAAAGCCATATGGCATCAATAGATGCAGAAACCTAAAATGCTAACTGCTTAAAATAGATGTAAGATTCTTTTTTTTTTTTAGGAAGGATCTTGCTCTGTCTCAGTGGCGTAATCATAGCTCACTGCAACGTCCAGCTCCTGGGCTGAAGGAGATTCTCAAGTGATCCTGCCACCTCAGCCTCCCAAGTAGCTAGGACTACAGGCACATGCCTGGCTAATTTTTTTTATTATTATTTTTTGTAGAGATGGGGTCTTGCTATATTGCCCAGGCTGGACTCAAACTCCTGGCCTCAAGCCATCCTCCCACCTGGGCCTCCAAAGTGCTGGGATTACAGGCGTGAGCCACCTCACCTGGCCATAGGTAGGGATTCTTAATCCAGGGCTCCCAGCACTAGTATAGTAAAAAAAAAAAAAAAGTGTGTGTGTGTGTATATCCTTTTTTCCACTAACCTCTGAATGAAATTTAGTATTTCCTTCTATTTTGAATGCAGCCAATAAACCACAATAGTAATATTAGCAACTGTGACTTTGTTACCAATAGATGTTACTCTTACTTTTCCTGTATCCTTATTTAAAGTTTGTTTCTTGAAGCAACAGTTAGATCTTGCTTTTTTTTGGTCTTGCCTTTGAATTGAAATGTTCAGACAATTTACATTTAATGTAATGATATGATTTCCTTTTATTTCTACCATCCTGTTATTTGTTTTGTATTTGTCCCGTCTTTTACTTGCTCTGTTTTGCTTATTTGTTTGCGTTTTTCATGCTTTCTTTTGGATAAGCTAAGATTTTGGGGTTTTTTTAATATTTCATTTTATCTCAACTTTTGGATTATTAATTATGCCTCCTATTTTTTTTAATGGTTGCTCTAGGACTTACAATAAGCATCTTTAACATATGGCAATTCACTTTCAAATAATATTGTATTATTTAAAATATAATCTAAGAACCTTCAGTGTGCTTGCATTTCTCTCCTTTTCTTCTGCTATCGTTGTAAGATACTTTACTTATATATGTGTTGTAAACCCTATGATATGTTGTTATTTTTGCTTTAAGTGGTAAAAAATATTTTAGATTCTTTATTTTTAAATTTTTTTTTCAGCATATTATGGGGGTACAAATGTTTAGGTCACATATATTACCCTTGCGCCACTCAAGTCAGAGCTTCAAGCGTGTCCATCCCCCAGACGGTGCGCACCGCACCCATTAGCTGTGTATATACCCATCCCCTCCTCCCCTGTCCCATCTGCCCAACACCCAACGTATGTTATTACTATATATGCACTTAAGTGTTGATCCGTTAATACCAATTTGATAGTGATAGATTTATTCTTATTCACCATTTTGAGTGTGTGCTGGTGAACTTATTTCCCCAAGGAAATTGTGTTTAGAAATTGTGTATAGAAAAAAAATTTTATTTTATTCTTATTTACTAATGATATATTCATTGTATTTAGCATTCTAGGTTGACCTTTTTTTTTCTTTAAGCATTTTAAAGTCGTTTCATTTAAAGTTGTTTCATTTTCTACTGTCTTGCATAACTTCTGAAATCTGCATATTTTCTTAACTGTTCCTATGTTTCTATCTAAACTTTTTTTCCTCCGGCTTCTTGTAAGATTTTTCTTTTTGACAGCTTTTTGGGAATTTGATTATCGTGCCTTGCTTTAGTTTTCTTTGGTTTATACTCCTTGAGGAGATGGCTCATTGAATTTCTTGGCTCTGTGGTTGTATAGTTTTTATCAAATTTGGAAAATGTTGTCATTATTACTTTAAATACTCCCACTGCCTCCCATTCCAGTTATACATATATTAGACTACTTGATAACATGGTGCTGTCCTGTAGTCCTATTCTTTCTTCTTTTCTTTCTTCTTCTACCTACCCCATACCCCTGCACCTTGCTTTTTTTTTTTCCTTTTCTCCTCTCTTCCTCCCACCACTTTCCCTTATTCTTGTCACCTTTTAACTATGTTTAGCTTTGGATGCTTTCTATTGCCGTGCCTTCAGATCCTCTGAACTTTCCTTTTGCAGTAATTAATATGTTGTTAATCTCATCCAATGATATTTCCATTACAGATAGTGTTTTTGAATACTGGAAGTTCTTTTTGGTTCTCTTTCTTATGTCTACCATTTCTCTCTTCATGATGTTTTCCTTCAAATCCTTGAGCATATTTATAATAGCAGTTTTAGAGTCCTCATCGACTAATTTCATCAACTCATTTCTGTTTCAGTTGACTTATTTCACCCTGGTTTCAGGTCTTACTTTCTTTCTTCTTCACGTGTCTATTAATTTTTTATTGGATGCTAGACATTGCTAACTTTTTATTGTTGAGTGGTGAAATTTTTTTTCTGCTTTTTAAAAAGAATTTGGACTTTGTTCTGACAGACAGTTGAGTTATTTGTAGATCATCTCCATGTTTTTGAGGCTTGTTGTAAGCTTTGTTAGGAATCATCTCCTTGCACCACAGTCTGAAAAATGCCTCTAGTCAGAAAACCAAGGAAGCTAGGTTTCACTTTATTTCTTTTGTAAATCTCAGAAATTACAGTTCTATGCTGTTTATTGTCCAATGTCTGAAAACAGTTTTATATTTTTTGTTCGATGTTCTAGCTATTACTGCGAGATGAAAAATCTATTCCTAGTTTCTCCATCATGGCCATTGAAAATTATTTCCTGCCTTTTTGCCTTTTAAGATAACCATGGAGATAAAAAATAAAGTTTATTCCTTTTATTTTCTCTAACAATTTGGGCCTTGTAGAATATTTTATCTGCCTATAGAGTTTAACAGTTTCTTCTGATCTCCTGTTTGCATACTAATAATTTTCAAGGTGGCATTTTTACATGGTTCACCTGTAATACAATAATGAACAAAATAGCATAGAATTACTATAGGATATTTTAAGCAAATGAAATAGCATGTACATCATATTAAAGCTCATGAGTGAACATTTTGAAAAAGTATATAGGTTGTTTAAATGAAAAATTTGCCAAGAATTGGGTTCATGGTAATAGTTCTAAGACAACTATTGGTTTTAGTCATCTTGTTTTCTGATCAAACACTCTAAAAAGTAACATGAACACGGTAATAATTGCCTAGTCAAAGACGATCTTCAGTGAATTAAAATGTCTGTCAATAGTCTTATAAACTTGTTAAAAATCCATATGATTTTTGCTGTGTAGCCTCTGTTATGTTATACCCTTTATAGTCTTATGGGGAAAACAAAAGAAAATAAAACAAAACAAACAAAATCTTGTATTTGATGTAATACTTGTCCATTCTTGGGATGCTCTTAGCTTATTTGTTAATCTTTTTTATTTTTTGTTTTCAGATTATCAGTATTTAAACAGTCCACATCATGCGTGAATACAAGCTAGTGGTCCTTGGTTCAGGAGGCGTTGGGAAGTCTGCTCTGGTAAGTTAGCCACCTAACTACATCTAATTAGTATAATGCAAGAAGAACTTTGACATTTGCTTGCTTTCAGACTTCCAGTCACTAAAGACAAAAGGTGGCATTATTTTTGTATACCTAGTGTCTGGCGCACAAAGGATAGGAAATCATTTAGTAACCGCAGACGTGTAGTTTTATAATGATGACTCGTTTATTCTTTCATTTACCAGATGTTTATTGGCCTCAAATGTCAAGCACCAATGCTCATGATTCAAAGAGGAATAAGATTGTTCTCAGTTTTAAGAAATTTACATTCCACTGGGGGAAACTGATTATTACAGATTCCAGTGAGATAGTTCCTCCCCTGCCTCCACCCCAGACTTACATGGAAAGAAGGTTATTTTTTGTATACATGCTGTATTCATTCAGTAAATAATTATTGAGCTTCTACAGTGTCAGACTCTAGGATCACAACAGTGAACAAAAACAGTCACAATCTCTCATAGAGCTTACGTTATACAGGAGGAAAGATGATAAATATACAATTAAACAGAAAATTGCTGGATTATAATTGTGAGAGAGACACTCTGAAAGAGTAATTTAGAAGAGAGACAGAGTGGATGTGAGAGACAAATTGAGAATTAATGCAGTACACCAGATTGTTGTTTATGACAGATTGGATTAGGGCCACGGTGGGGAAGAAAAGACAGGTAGATGGTTAGGATCGAATAGGTGATAGGACAGACATGATTTAGTGCTGGATTGATATGAGGACTAAGAGAAGGAACTGTCAAGAAAGAAGTCCCAAGTTTCTTGTTTGACCTACTAATTTTATCGATGAATAAAAAGAGAAACACTGGAGAATGAGCAGCGAGAGTAAAAACTCAAAGAATAATGTCAAATTTTATGTTTTTGAGATGTTCAAGTAAATATGTCCAATAAACAAATGGATCTTTAAGATATGAGCTTAAAAGAGAGGCTTGTGATGTGATATCGGTTCCATCAACCTATCGATGATATTTAATTTCATGAGAATTACATTACTATTAGGAGTGTAAATTAGTACCTCTGGAAAATGTTTGAGAATATCTGTCATTTCAGTTATTTGTAACTTTGGGGGGTTTTTTCCATTTTTTTCTTCTTTCCTTCTTTTTTTTTTTTTTTTTAAGACTAAGTCTTGCTCTATCACCAGGGCTAGTGTAGAGTGCAGTGGCATCATCATAGTTCACTGCAACTTCAAACTCCTGGGCTCAAGCAATCCTCCCACCTCAGCCTCCTGAGTAGCTGGGACTACAGGTGCATGCCACCAGACCTGGCTAACTACTTTTTTTCATTATATCTTTTTTATTATTTTTATAGAGATAAAGTCTTGCTGGGTTTCCCAGGCTAGTCTCAAACTTCTGGCCTCAAACGATCCTTCCACCTCAGCCTCCCAGGTGAGGAGGCTGCATTTAACAAATGTGTCCAGCTGCATTTAACTTTCATTTCAGTAATTCCCTGTGTGGCAATTTATTCCACACATAAGTTCACATGTGCAAAATGACATGGTGAAGGATATTCATTGCGACATTCCTTATAATGACAAGAGTTTAGAGGCAACCTAAATGCCTATCATAAGGGGGCTAGTTAAGTAAATTTTAATACTTACTCAGAGTAGACTGCTATACAGCCATTAAAAAGAATGCAACAGCTCTACATACACTGATATGTAATGATATTCAAAATGTATTATTTAAAGAGAAAAAAGATACTAAACAACATAGACTATCATTTGTGTTTTATTTCTTAAAAAAAGGTGAGAGTTCAAGGGGAAATGCCTATAAAATACATAGAATATCTCTGCAAGATTAAATAAGATATGGATAACATCATTTGCTTCCTTGGGAATGGGATTGGGTAGCGGGGAACAAGGGTGATAGGTAAGCTTAGTTACGTCTGCATAGCCTTTTGTGCCTTTTGAATTTGGTCTTATGTCCATGAGTTACCTTTTCAAAAATAAGCAAGATAGTTTTTTCTAAAAAATCCATAGGGATGAAAGAGGTTGTCTAGGGAGAGACTAGAGAGAGAAGTGAAGAGCAGAGCCCAGAACTGAGCTCTGAGTACCTCTCAACCTTTAAAGAGTAGGTAGGATTGAAGGGTCTAGCATGGAAGAATGTATCTTTACTTGACTGCTCAGAAATCAAGTAACAAAAAGGAAAGATGATTTGGGAACATGGAGGTGGTTGGAAGTGATTAAAGAGGCAGCTTCAGTCAGGTAATGGTGCCATAACCATATTGGGGGGTGAGGGTGAAGAGTGAACAATTGCTGAGGAAATGGAATATAGATAGTTAAAGAAGACCAATTATGAGAGGGAACAGAAAAGAGGGGCAGAAGCTGAAAGGATCATGAGGTTACGGGAGGTTTTTGGTTTCATTTTAGGATTGGAGATAGTAGAGCATGTTTGTATGCTGGAGGCAATAATCCAGTGGAGAGGAAAATAATGATAAAGGAGAGGAAGAGAGGAGGTGATCCAGTATAAAAACCAAAGGAATAAAATTACAATCTATGTGAGTGAATGAGATGTCCCCGAGAATTGAGAGTAAGTTTAGGATTCAGAGGAGTAGTGAAAGATTACTTTTCGTAAGAAAAGTGAGAATCATGTGATTGTTTTGCATTTTTACAAGTCTTATTAATGTCTGGTTTATAGAAGCATGCCTGCTTTTGCATCCAATCTCTTGCAGTAGTTACATGTACTATACCATTTGGAAAACTCCACTGTAAAGTTATGAGAGAAGGAGAATACAATTTAGTGTTACTAAGAAAATAGTTTGACCTCAGGGAGTGTCTGCCCTGGACCATATTTTGAGAACCTCTGCTCTAGTCAAAAGCATATCAGGAAGCCATATTAGATGCTTTTCTATTGAAATTATGTGTCATTCTGAGACAATGAAGTGATTGAATCCTTGATAAAAATGATGATTAAAAATTTTTGCATGATTAAAGCTTGAACTTCCTTCAAATAATAGGAGCTTAGTAGGAGAAAGAAATTTAAGTTTGCTATATTCAAGTTAATCTGTTTAGCTCAAGCTAAAATAGTGTGTAAAATATTCCTCTGAGTAATTTAAGTGTAAGTGACCTCAGTCCACATTCTTATTCTTGGTTTTAGGCAATAGAACAGTAGAACAGACCCTGTTCTAAAGCTGTCTAAGAAATATCTTACAATTATCTCTGTACTTTTCATTTTCTGAATGATAAATATATAGTTTCTAGTATATACTTATAGATATTCTAGAGATAAAAGTAGAATATTTGAAAAAGATGAATAGGCAACGTTTTCCAATGGAAAGAGTAAGGCTTTAGAATCAGGAAGATATATGTCTGAATCTCAGCTGACAGATGGGAAAAATAACTATTTCTGGGGTGAATGTGAAGTTTGAATGTGATTATAAATTAAAAGTGACTAGCTTAATGCATAGGATATAATAGGCATTCGATAAATTTAAATTCCCTCTTCTCTTTTCCCTAACAATTAGAAAGACTTTTTAAAAATGTAGGACTACAAGCATGTACCATCACACCTGGCTATTTTTAAAATTTTTTGTAGAGACGAGGTCTCACTGTGTTGCCCAGCCTGGCCTTGAACTCTTGGCCTCAAATGATCCTCCCACCTCGATCTCCCAAGGTGCTGGCATTACAGCTGTAAGCCACCGTGCCTGGCCTGGCCCCTTGTATTTTAAAACTTAATAAAGTAACTGTTTAACAGTGTAGTATCAGCACTTTTTTGGTTCTGTTGTCCAGGCTGGAGTGCACTGGCAGGATCATAGGTCACTATAACCTCAAACTCCTGGGCTCAAGTGATCCTCCTACCTCAGCCTCCTGAGTAACTGGGACTATAGGCACGCACTACCACGTCTGGCTGTCAGCAGCAGTATTGATGACAATTTTTAACATGTCCATATCTTTTCATAATAAATGTACTTTTAGTTATGGATTTATACTTACACTGAAAAATAATAGTGATACTTTACATTTGTGTGTTTACCCAGAATTTTCACATAATTTTATTTACTCTTTACAACTTGGTGAGGTTAAGTAATTTTCCTGGGAGTTTGATTTTTCTTTTAAGTTCTTACCTTTTCTCTTGTTTTTTTCCTCCTCCCAGACAGTTCAGTTTGTTCAGGGAATTTTTGTTGAAAAATATGACCCAACGATAGAAGATTCCTACAGAAAGGTAAACTGTGAAACTTGTATACATGTGCTTACAAGTAGTTCCTATGTCTTTAAAACTTGATCTTCCATGGAATTGTTTTTTAAAAATAAGTTTGAGAAATGATACGAATGTTCTGCATCTATTTCTAAAAGTTTCACTTTGATAAAATGTTTCTTATACAATACTGCTTAGGTATCAGAGTTCCATCTTCTGTTATTGATTAGTAATCTCTTCTTTAATGTATATATTTTCCTGGTGGGGAATTTTTTTAATGTAGAAAAATTACATTAAAATTTACATATTTTTACATAAATTACATAAAATATACTATTTATGTAAACAGTATAGGTATATTCTCAACTATTAGTTAACAAAAATTAAGGTCACCTCTATGCTTGAAGTTACCCAGTGACTGAAAGTTTTGCCTTTTGTTTAGTTATATAATAACTAAAAATACTTCACATTTAAACTACAAAAAATTAGAATTAGATCCTGTGTGATACTATAATGGGATACATATCATACATTTGTCAAAACCCATTGAATGTATAAAAGCAAACCCTGATGTAAACTATGGACTTTTGATGATAATGATATGTCACTGTAGGTTTATTAGTTCTAACAAAAGTACCGCTGTGGTACAAGATGTTAGCAGTGGGGGAACGCTGCGCATGTGTGGGGACAGGGAGTCTCTGACTCTGTACCTTCCCCTCAATTTTAATGTGAACCTAAAACTACCCTAATAAATAAAGTCTATTTAAAAGGAAAAAAATTAGATAATTGGTCCTGACAAAATATAATCTGTTTAATTGTAAGACCAACTAGGATTGTGGAAAATTTTTATGATTTTATTTCCCGAGTATATTAGGGGGAAAACACAGTGCTATAAAAGACTAGTAGCCAAAGACATACCAAAAAATAATATTAATAAAAATTAAACCTGCCTTTAATAGGAAAGGATTGCTTTTTTAGATATTTTTTAGAATTTACCTTCAAGTGCTATAACTTTTGTTGAATTAGTTTAGTTCATCAAGCAGTACTGGCAGAGCAATTTCACTGTCTTCAAATTGGACACAAAATTATGCTCAGGATACATAGAAAAACTATAGATGTAATTCATATTAAATACATTGAACACACCCAGTTACAGTTTTTGCAGGTTACCACACTTGTCCCATAGTGGTGGGATGATGAGTTTATGGTACCACCAGTGGTGTTCCTCAGTCTCTGATCTGACACAGAAGCAGAGTTTAAAATAGTCCTTAGGTTAACACATTTATTTTTAGAAGACAGTATTGCTTTATTGAAATTTCCCAAAAATAAGTTGCTAGTTAAACCTTTAACTGCAATGCAAGATCTGTGCCTAGAATGCTGAACTCACTTTTCTTAATCCCTTCTTTATTAAAAGTTTTCCACACAGTTGATAGATGATACTTTCTTTAGGCCAACCTTCTCTTCTTTTATAAGACAGAGGGAAAATGGAATGCAGTATATAAAATTTCCCTTTTACACAGAGTTTTTCTTAAAGACTTAAGGATTGTGTAAGCTCGGTGCTATTTATTTTAGCATTTCTGTGTTTCCTTTATGCCTTAAATTCAAATTTTCCTGTGTATTACATTTTGTGCAGATTTTAGTAAAATTTTAACAATTTGAAGGTGGTAAAGTGGCAAAATTTTCTTTACCCTGAAATTTTCTTGTGTGCATTTTGAACCACTTAATATTTTTGTACCTTGTTTTCTCTGAAGGTAATATAAATATACATATTTTATATACTTTTTTCCTGTTAGAGCTACGAGTATACTTGTTTGTTGCAGTTTTTCTTAAATTTCAAAATATGACCTTTTGCCTTTTGGTAAGAACAGATAAAAATCAAGACAGTGGTCAGAAGATGTCTAAACTCAGTATTAACCATCCTGGCTTCTGTAGTATTAATAGTCTGTACTTGAGACCCTTGTTCTTTATTGTGGTGGCAAGTTTATTCCTAGCCAGTACAACAAACTGCTGGAGAAAGGCTTTGTAGTTGCTAATAGATACTTTGAGTGAAGAGATGGAAGGAAAACAGAATGACATTTTGCTGTTACTTTATTTTTTCTTTTTTTTTCACCCCCACAGCAAGTTGAAGTAGATTGCCAACAGTGTATGCTCGAAATCCTGGATACAGCAGGGACAGTAAGGATGTTTTATTTTTCTGATAGAATTTAATTTGTGAGCAGGTTTTGTCATGGGAATAATTCTTCTGAGTAAAAGTAATCATTCTGATTAAGAACAAATTCTCTGAATGTAGGTCTTAAATTTTCTGTATGTGTGAAATCTACTGTGATGTATTTAATGCTCAATTATCATGGTCAAATTGTATATTGAGTTCACATGCAAAATCTGGTATTGGATTTCTTGTCCCTGTGTTGAGGTAAGAATTATGCTATCGGTTCTTTAAAAAAAAAAGTTATTTTAAGTCTAGAATTTTAGTTAATGTAGGTATTTATGTGGGCTTAAATAAGATTTTGTCTCTTGGCACCATAGTCATTCATCTTTATAAAGGTTATTTTTCCTTTCAGTAACATTTTGACATCTTCAAGGGGACTGGTAATAGATACATGTTTTCTGAGGAAGGCAAAAATCTTTAGGATTATTTTGAGCCTCATTTTTCCCATCTTTAAATGAATGTAATGACATTAGTACATCGTAGGGTACTTATAATGATCAAATGAGATAATGATTATAAATCACTTGGTGCAGTGTCTATTACATAGTATGGAATCCGTGTATTTGCTTTTATTCATTAATACCATCACCTTTATAATTTCTTTCTTAGGTTTTTTTTTGGGGACAGAGTCTTGCTGTGTTGCCCAGGATGGTCTCATACTCCTGGGCTGAAGCGATCCTCCTGCTTCAGCCTCTCAAGTAGCTTGGATTACAGGCACACAGCACCATGCTCAGCCTCCCTTTATAATTTTGTTTTACTAATTAATGATCATTTCCAGTTATACTACCATGCAAAAATATGTACATTAAGTAATTTTTGCTGTGCTTTTCCTTTTTTTTGTTTATATACATAGACTTTTTTTTTTTTTTTTTTTTTTTTTGAGACAGAGTCTCACTGTGTTGCCTGGGCTAGAGTGCCGTGGCATCAGCCTAGCTCACAGCAACCACAAACTCCTGGGCTCAAGTGATCCACCTGCCTCAGCCTCCCGAGTTGCTGGGACTACAGACATGTGCCACCATGCCCGGCTAATTTTTTCTATATATTTTTAGTTGTCCAATTAATTTCTTTCTAATTTTAGTAGAGACGAGGTCTCGCTCTTGCTCAGGCTGGTTTCGAACTCCTGAACTCAAACAATCCACGTGCCTCGGCCTCCCAGAGAGCTAGGATTACAGGCGTGAGCTACCGCGCCCTGCCTATACATAGACTTTATATGTTAGGCAATTCCCAACTTTAAAATGGATGGTATTCTTAAATATTAGAAGTTGTTTAAAATTCAGCACAAGTTTTTCCATTATAATTTTATAAATGATGACAAAGTTTCACATAGTTCCAAAAAAGCATATAAGCAGACTGGAGCGATTATGTATACCAACATAGTACTGATTATACTATATCGTTCTATTTTTTTTGTGGGAAAATGAATCTTGATTCCAATGAAAAGCCTTGGATCACTGGAACTACATATTTCTTGTATCAGCTAAATCAAAATATCTCTCCATCTTTCTACCCCAGCCCCTAATTTTCCTAGCTTCTGAATCAATGAAAATTTCCCTTTGTTTTCAGAAACCCCAACAGCTAAAAAGAATACATTCTATTTCTTTTCACCACCTCTATAGTGTGAAGGCACAATTTCCTCTTCCCCCATCTAAATTAAAAGGAAGTTCTTCTCTACTGCCAAGATCTTTCCTTTGTGCTCTCCAAAATCATGTGCATAGCCCACCCTAGCACTCAGCACACTGTGTTACCACTGCCTGTTTGCTTGACTGTGTCCCCAGTGCCTTGCGTAAAACTTAGAAAGTAGCTGATGCTCATTAATCTTGTCCCAGATCACTCCTTACTCCTTAAAGGTTTTTTTTCACTCTCTCCAACACTACTTCAGTCAAAATTCTTGGTGATTTTACTATCCATATAGAATCTATATGGATATCATAGATGATCCCCTGGCCTGTCAGTTCCTTGATCTCCATCCTACTTCAGCATTCATACCATGGTTTTACCCTAGACTATGTGATTACCAATGACTGCAATACCTCCCTAATCTCATTTCCAAGTATCTCACTCTCCACTCACTACTTGTTGTTTATCCATTTCACTTCCTTTAGTTCCCTTCAACTTCATTGGAACCTGCAGTTCATTTACCCTAACATCTTTTTATTATCCCTCATATTTCAGCCCCTTCTGCACGTAGCTTCAAGTCGACAATCTGTCCTTTATAATCATTCCCTTGTATATACCTCAACTCTCTTGCCTTTTCAGCAACTTTTGACTTAAGCACTATTCTGAGCTGTAAAACCTTTGTTCATTCCAGGAAACAACACTTGTCTGGTTTTTGTCCTGTTTCATTGGTTACTCCTAAGTCACCTTTCCTAATTCCTCTTTATCTCTCCAGCCTCTTAATGTTGGATACCTCAGTGTTTAATACTTGGACTTCTCTTTTCTAACAACACTGCTTTGGAGACTTTTTTTAGTAGGATGGTTTTAAATACAATCTGTATGCTGATACATACTAAATTTATAACTCCATCCCTGAGTTCTTTTCTCAACTTTGGACTCCTGTATCTAACTGCCTGTTCAATATCTCTTCTTGTTTATGTGTCTAGTAAGCACCTCAGACACAACATGTCCAGACTGAACTCCTGATATCCCTTCCCTGACCAGGTCTGTTCAAAGTCTTTCCCATCTCAGTAAATAGTACCCTTTTAGTTGGTTATACCTAAAACCTTGGAGTCATCTTCAACTCTCTCTTTTGTTAAATTCTGTATGCCTCCAAACTCTCAGCAAGTCCTGTGGGCTTTACCTTCAAAAGTTAATATCATCACTAGAATCATAGGACACTATCTTGGTCTAAATAATTGTTATCTCTGTCATCTTTCACCTGGATTATTTCAGAACTTTGAAACTGGTCTCCCTACTTCTATTCTTAACCTCCTTCAGACTGTTCTCAATACAATAACCACAGTAATCTCATTTAAATATAAGTCAGATCATGTCTTTCTCATCTTAAATTATGCATTCAGCTCATAGTAAAAGCCCAAGTCTTCATTACATTTGCCTGTAAGGTCCGAATGATAATCATCGCCCCCTCTGTTCCCTCTCTGGCCCTGCTTCCTGTACTCACTCACTGCTTATTATTTCAGTGAATCTAGCCTCCTTATGGCCTCTCATATACTTTAGACATGTTTCCCCTCAGCACCTTTGTATTTGCCGTTCCCACTGTCTGGGATACTCTTTCTCCATATAGCCATAGAAGTTACTCCATCACCTCCTTCAGATCCTTACTCAGGTATTACCTAGGAGGTCTTCCCTGAACACAGTCTTTTAAAATATAACTTTCTATTCCTCAAAAGAAATTCCCTATCCCCCGCCCTGCTTTATTTTTCTCTGTAACATGTATTACCATCTGGCATACTTTATTTTTGTTTGTCTCCCTGTACACTCCTCCAGGGCAGAAATTTTTGCCTCTCATGTTCACCGGTATATCCCTAGTGCTACAACAATGCCTGACACGTAGAGGGCCCTCAGTTGATATTTGTTGAATGGATAAATCTTGCAGAATGTCCTTAAGAAAGAGGTTGGCATTCTCCATAGGAGGTGACACCAGCCACAGCAGTTCTGTAAGAGCTATTCTTAAATTGGGTTTTCAAAACTCAGGTTGCCTAATACGTTTGTTTTTTTTTTATTTAATAAGAAGCAAAGACTATGATCTCAAGAGAACATGATAGGAATAATATTGCTAGTATTTATAGCACTTAAATTATATTTGCAAGTGAATTCATTTATTATATAGTTAAGCATTTGAACAGTGGCAAAATATAACTGGTTACCATAATGGTGCTATCCCGGAATATACAAAGTTATAAATGAAAGCTCTCAGAAACCCCCAGTTTTTACATCTTTCCAAGAAAATGCACTGGCAACAGCTTAGAAAGTTCAGCTATATCCCTGTGGCACACCAAAGACTAGAATTTGAAGCTAGGGAAATGATTGAGTGGCAGCATAGCTGACTCCCCTGGAATACAAAAGGAGTGCATCAGCCAAGGTGGAACAACTGGCACTAGGTGTAGTAGACAAATAGAGGTAGTGTGATGATGGGAGCCAGTAACCCAGGCACCAAAAACTTAACAAACCTTGTGGATTTGGTATATTATGTTTGCACACCCAGAGGTACAAAGATCCAAAGCAAAGACCCAACATATATACATTTTTAATATTCTACCATATGTGCTTTCTTAATACTGTATATAAAACCCCAAAACTTTTTTAAACAAGATTTTTTCATATATTAATATCTGTAGTTATACAGTAATGACTGTCACCAAATAAGAGGAAATGAGCCTAAAATTAAAACAAATAATTTTATAGTTCAGTGTTGGGTTTATACTTCAGATTGTTTCCACTTGGACAGTGGTTGTGTTGTGTGTTTGCAAATAAAATTAATTAGGATCAAGACTAATTGGGATCTATATATAAAAAAAGAATTATATACAGTTCTGCTAAATAACACAAAAGCAGTTAAGATGGTTAGGAATTCCTTCTAATTCTACAGTTCATTATCATTGTTTCTAGTTACCTCTTAGTTGCTAGAAACTATGTATTATGTCTTATGTTTTCTGTCATGGTAACATGTAATAAAAAAAGTAGTAGCTCACTTGTGGTTATTGTTTTAAATTGTTCCAGTATACATTCAAGAAACTTACATATTTATAATTGCATATTTTTTTAATTATAGGAGCAATTTACAGCAATGAGGGATTTGTATATGAAGAATGGCCAAGGGTTTGCACTAGTATATTCTATTACAGCTCAGTCCACGTTTAACGACTTACAGGACCTGAGAGAACAGATTTTACGGGTTAAGGACACAGAAGATGTAAGTATTTTTCTCTCTATAAGACATACTGCCATCTCTCTGTGACCAAATAAAAAAGTGTCTATTTTCTCTATCAGTAGAGTATTTGAAAGATATCTACCACATCCCTAAAAGAGCCCCTGTGACCAAAAAAAAATTTTAACTTTCAAAATTAACCTACAGATTATATACTGAGATGTTCAGAAAATGAGAACATGCGATAAAGTGTTTATTGCACTATGTGGCTAAAAAATGCAATAGAGAAGAGGAGTCAGAGAATACTTCATAGAAGAAGTGTGACTCCAGCTCTGAAAGGTGGTAGTTATGTCAAAAACAGTATTCAGAGAACATTATTAAGAACCATAAAGGTATGCTCCTATTTGTAAAATTCTATTGATATAATAATACATTTTTACTTATATGTATTTTTTCCTTTGAATGATGTTAAAGATTTTAATTAACTGGATTTTTATTTTAGAATCTTATTCGATGAATAACATTGTTTTTGTTGTTTTTTTTGTTTTCTTTTTGCAAAACAAAATGTATATTTTTACATTTACCTCAGTTTTGAACTATAGAGAGTTCCTTTCAGTTATATAAATTAGGATATAAAATTTTAGTTTTACTTTTCTTTCTGTTTTTGTGTGTTCTCTCTATTAATGGGAGCATATAAATCTGTTCAGAACCTTCACCTTGAGTGATATTGTTGGCAAGAGGGATTTATACCATATGACTCATGACCAACTGCAACATAATGAATAATTTTCTTCCTTCCCATGACTAATTTATGCAAGAGAGTTCTGTTTTCATAGGCAATTATGTGCAAATCATTGAGCTCTGACAGTTTTAATTCTTTCATCCCATGTAATTAGCTAGAAAAGATGGAGTCGTGAATGCCTACTGTGTTTAACTCATGATAATTGCTTAAACAGAAGGTCCACCATGTCCCTTAAATTCATTCTTTTTTGTAGTGTCTGTCACCTCAAATAAATGACTTTGTTCTCTGGACACCTTTTAACTAAGGAAATTAATACAGTTAGCTACCTGTTTTACTGGAAGTAGGGAGTTGTAGATGGATGTAGCCAAGCGACTACGATATGGAGAAAAGGGGAAGACACAGCTGCTTTGTGGCTTTATTTTGATCCTCCTTAACATCTCACCTAAATAAGTCTTCAGATGTAGATGTCAAATATAGAAGTAGAACCTGTTACAATGTTGGTCTTGCCACTACTTTTGGCATTTGTTGGACCTGTGAGATGAAGCACTAAACCAGTTAGGCCCAATGAGTTTATTCTCTGTATATTGCAAGAGGTTCCTTTTCCTTCATATTTTTCTACTTGAAATTCAGTTATTAATCATAGTCCACTTGAGAATTTGGGGATTATATTCATAAAATAATTTAACATATGTATGTATTAATAGTAGGATCTCTTCCATATTTTTTTAATCTCTTCCTTCTCCTTCCACCTTCCCCTCAACACACATGCATACATTTTTTGTTAGCACTTGGTAAAGCTTACAGTCCTAACCTAATACATTTTAGTTGGTGGCAGATAATTGCTTATTCATTAAAAGAGGCTAAGTTATGAGTAATGCTTTTTTTATGTTTTTTCCTTTCCTCAGGTTCCAATGATTTTGGTTGGCAATAAATGTGACCTGGAGGATGAGCGAGTAGTTGGCAAAGAACAAGGCCAGAATTTAGCAAGACAGTGGTGTAACTGTGCCTTTTTAGAATCTTCTGCAAAGTCAAAGATCAACGTTAATGAGGTAACCTGCAGCTGCTGGGCAGCACAGACAAGTGCCTTCTTAGTTTCCTTCACTTTAAGTTAACAACCAAAATTTTTTCTTAAAAATTTTTTAAGCACTCTTGATTCTGTCACTTGATAGAAAACACTAATTTATAGAAACTATATCTTAGCTTGCGTAAGATCACTTTGATGGCTTTAATGAGGATGTTTAAATTGACCCTATTGTCAAAGAGGAAGTTAAAATTAAAGAAGCTGGATAAAGTCCTGGTAAGCCTCTAAGTGATATGCCTTAAAGTGAAAACTGTCACATCACCTTTGTATCATAACAGTTATCTATCTAGATGTGTATAAACAGATTGTAAAGTCAAGTAGGAAAATACAAAAATTGAAGTAGTTATTATAATAAACTGTTGGTGTGCATAGGATCTCTCCCTTTGGGAGCCAGAGCACAATGTATTACATGTTTGTGGGAACCTATGTGCTGCTAAACCTTTCTGGGTTGCAGTTTGCAGTTTGCAGAGCTACTTTTTTATAGCAGTTTTGTTAAAGTCAACCCTTGACATGAGGGTTTATAAAAGGAAAATAGAAAAACAATAAAATGAAATGAAATGCATTAGCCATCTTAAGAATCTTTACTTTTTGGAAAACATACAAACTTCATACTCAAAGTGAGTAATCTGTGTGAGTGTGGACATGTATATGGAATTCACACAGTCTTTTTGGCCTAATACTGCAGGTGCACAAGGCGCTTTTTTTGTTGTTGTTGTTGTTGTTGTTCCTCAGTTATGCACTCCACTATCTTGAAAACATAGCTGTGGACAGTAATACTTAGCAAGTAAGCTGCATGCCCAGGTGTAAAGGACCAATAGTGTACTGGGCCCCTAAAATATTAGTGCAATTCCCAACCAAGCCCGCCAGTCAAAACCTTAAAAAGTTCCCTTTTATTAACTTTACCATCAGCCTTTTAAAAAAACAAAAACAAAACAGAAGGAGCTTCTTTCCTTCCCTTTCCTTTACTCTTGCCTGTGTACTTGGCATTTGTAGCATTGCAGATAATCAGTTAGAGTTCAGATCCCTTTAAACATAGATGAAAGTAAGAATGGGTTAGATTATCAGAGTCCTGTGTTTCTGTTTGCTGTTCCTCTCTGGCCTGTATCTGTAGGTCACTTTTCCTTGACTAATAAACACCTGGCAGAAAAAAATGAAGCTTGCTAGAAATCCTGTATTTTGCAAATAATCAAGAATGCCAAAGCTTGCTTTTTTAAATGAGACCATAGCAAGTACATAAAAATAAGAAATTTATAAATTTCATTTATTCAGCAAATATTTGTTGAGTACTGTTATGTGGCACAGTGTTAAGCACCTGGGTAACAGCCATCCATCCAGACACTATTCCTGCCGTAAAGAAGTTTACAGCCTACCGAGGGAACGAGTCCTGCTGAGATCTTCAACAGCTATTAAGGAAAAAAATGATTTTGACAAAGAACATACTAGGATTGGTGAATGTGCTTGGCTAGTGGAACAGTGGTGTGAAATAACCATCTGCAAGATAGTTGGCCTTAGGAATCTAATTTCTTGCTGCCCCTGTCCTTACCCTCACTGGTACCCACACACCAAGTTCCATCAGGCTCCTCTGAGGCTAGGTTAGGCCAGAGTCCAGTACATAGGATCTCTCCCTTTGGGAGCCAGAGCACAGTGCATTACATGTTTGTGGGAACCTATGTGCTACTACACATCCTCTAGGTTGCAGTTTCAAGTGCTGCAGAGTTACTTTTTCATAGAAGTCTTGTTGAAGTCAACCCTTGACATGAGGGTTTATAAAACAAAACTGGGGCTGGGCACAGTGGCTCATGCCTGTAATCCTAGCACTCTGGGAGGCCAAGGCGGGCAGATCATTTGAGCTCAGGAGTTCAAGACCAGCCTGAACAAGGGTGAGAACCCATCTCTACTAAAAATAGAAAGAAAGTAGCTGGACAACTAAAAGTATATAGAGAAAAAATTAGCCAGGCATGGTGGTACATGCCTGTAGTCCCAGCTACTTGGGAGGCTGAGGCAGTAGAATCGCTTGAGCCCAGGAGTTTGAGGTTGCTGTGAGCTAGGCTGAGGCCACGGCACTCTAGCCCAGGCAACAGAGTGAGACTCTGTCTCAAAAAAAAAAAACCAAAAAACAAAACAAAACTGGAAAAACAATAAAATAAAATGAAATGCATTAGCCACCTTAAGAGTCTTTACTGTTTTGGAAAACATACAAACTTCATACTCAAAATTCTTGAGTATAATAATTTGAGTTTCTTTTAATATTTCTCTTTTTATAGCTTGATAATCCAGCTACTGGATTCCTTTTATAGTTAATTGTTCCTCAGATCGCTTATGTTTTGTAAATGTTTTTGTGATTTTTGAATGCCCGAAGATAGAGGGATACTTTTACAAGATTCAATTCTTGGCCTCAAATTTGAAAACAAACAAGGACATACTGTTTAATTAAAGAGGCCTCTAATTCTCTGAGATAATATTTATATATATATATATATTTTTTTTAAACTCTTATTCACACCATTTTTGCTATGTTCTGAAGGTAGCATATAGCTATACTAGAATCACATCAGTGTTAAGGATTAATTGTTCTTTGCTGAGACTGGAATAATAATTGGAATCAAGACATCCCAATTTAGGAATGGGAGAGGGATTGAGAAACTCTATTCTGTGTTCCCTTTAGATTTTTCTATAGTTCAGAGAGATGAGGAAGAACCTAGGCTGGGGACTTTCAGCATTTCTAACCAAATATTATAGTTCGAACTTGCTCTCATCACTGAACCATCTGCTGCTGTGAGGTAGGCAATGTTTTCCAAAGAAATAATTTAGAATAATACTACAAAAACCAGTTACCTTTTTGTATAGTACCAGAAACGGGAAGCTGGCTAGCATGAAGAAACTGAAATAGAAACTACATGTAATTTTGATCATCTTACTGTTTTAGTTTACATTTTTATTACTTTCCATTTTATAACTTATGCATTGAGCCTAGGGAACTAATGAGAGCTCATTTATGGCTCATGCACATTGAGTTCTTGAAGGCTTCAGAGTTGTGAAACATCTTGGACTTTGAAGTTATGAAACAGAAACTACCATTTTGTTTATAAATTCTGTTTTCAAACTTTTCGTAGAAATAAGATAATAGGGAATTAAATGGTTTGAAGAAAATGGGAGTGGGGAGGATGGGGCAGAAAGAAAAGAATATAATCAGTCACTTTTATAGCTTTTGAATATATAACATCACTCAGTATTCTTTTTTTTTTTTTACAGTTATTTTAGTCTTATAATCTTTGGACCATTTTAAAAAGTAAATACGTAATTTTTTATCATCTTAAATATAATTGTTTACTATCTATCTCAAATGCAGATGAATAATTTTAAAATATTTTACTTTTAAAAATTAATAATAAAATTTGTTTACTCTTCATCTAGATTCACCAGTTATTAACATTTCGCCATGTTTGCAGAAAACATATTTCTTTACCCCTATTTTAGTATGTGATGTGTCCTCATATCAAAGATATTCTTTGCACAACCACAGCACAATTATTAGAATCAGAAAAATTGACCTTGACACAATCCATGTTTGGCATATATTCATATTTTCCCAGTTGTCCCTATAATGCCCTACAAAGCCAGTACATTTCTTATCCACTTTTGCAAAGCATTATTTATTCCAGATGAATAACAGTAAGGGGCTTCTGTGATACTTGTTTTTATCCCAGGTCATTAGTAAATGAGTGTTTGCATTTCATAGCAAAGAACCATATTCAGCTGATCTATTACATGTTTCAGCACTTTAATATACCTGGCATTGTGACACTGTTTATAAACAGAATTATTGAAATAAAATAATCTGTCTTTGATACTTCAAACTTTTTATCCAAAATGAAGTCAAAAAATTTATCAACAGATATTATTTGTCACTTCAAGGATTAGCAGACTTTTTCTATTTTTTACTTTAACCAAAACAAAAAGGGGGCAAACAAAAATCATGTCCCTCTGCATGTGATACCTTGAGAGGGAGACAGTGTCTGTTTTGTCCTATTTTAGCCAAAAATGTATAACCTCAATCCAGTCGTGACAAAACATTAGACAAACCAAATGGAGGGAAATTCTGTGTTATTACTAGCCTTTATTTTTCAGAAATGACAATGCCCTTAAAGACAAAGGCCAAGGAACTGCTCCAGATTTAAAAAGACTAAAGTGACAGGAAGTAAAATGCAACGTGTGATCCTAGATGGATCTTGTCCCTGGTGGGGAAAAGTGACTTATAAAGGACATTATTGGGGCAACTGACAAAATTGGAATTTGTACTGTAGATCTGCAGTCCCCAACCCCTGGACTGCAGACCGGTATTGGTCCATGGCCTGTTGGGACCAGGCCACAGAGCTCTGCACCCCTCACCTTCCTCTCCTGACCCGTGGAAAAATTGGCTTCCCTGAAACTTAGAAACCGGAGGGGAGGGGGTGCATAGCAGGAGGTGAGCAGTGGGACAGCAAGCTAAGCCTCCTCAGCTTCATCTGTATTCACAGCCACTCCCCATCACTGGCATCACCACCTGAGCTTACCCCACCCCACCCCACCATCACCCCCCTGGTCTGTGGAAAAATTGTCTTCCATGAAACTGGTCCCTGGTGCCAAAAAGGTTGGGGACCACTGCTGTAGATAATACAAAGTAATGTATCAATGCTTAATCGTCTTTATAATGCAGTAACTATAATGTTCTACAACAGAATATGCTTGTTCTTAGGAAATACACACTCATGTATTAAGGGATTTTTAGTACGCAGAGTACTCTCAGAGGGTTAAGAAAATAAGAGAGAGAGAGAGTGTGTGTGTGTGTGTGTGTGTGTGTTTGAAGAGAGGAAAAAATGATAAAGTAAAAGTAGCTAAGGTTACTAAAAAGTTACTAAATGGTGAATCTGGGAAGAATACACAGAAGTTCTTGGTGTTATTTTTTGCAGTTTTTCTATAAATTTGAAGTTTTCACTACCAATTTTTTTTCTTAATTTGATATTGCATGTCTAAGAGCAAATGTATTTTCTTCATTATGAATCGGTAAGTCCTCCTTTACCCTGACCGAGAAAGTCAGTTGGGGCTTCTAAGAAACCTGACTGTAAAACAAAGCAGCAAAATACAGATCTAAGAGCAGAATGATATGTAACAGCGTTGTTTTGTGGAACAAGTTCTCAAAAGTTGGTTGAATAAGTACTTTTTTCTTGTTTTTACTTAGATATTTTATGACCTGGTCAGACAGATAAATAGAAAAACACCAGTGGAAAAGAAGAAGCCTAAAAAGAAATCATGTCTGCTGCTCTAGGCCCGTAGTCAGCAGCAGCTCTGAGCCAGGTAAGATGCTAAAGGCAGAACAAATGCCTTTCTCATTCTCTTATTTTGGGTTTTTGCAAACTTTAACCACTTCCCATTTCACCTATTGCAGTCTTTCTAAGTATCTGTAACTTGTAAATGTCATAAATAACTTGTAGATACATTAATCTGTTGGATAACTTGCCCTCTTCCCATGAGATTCAAAGTTCCGAGGACGAGAACCAAGTCTGCTTTGCTCACCCCTGAGGCCCCAATGCCTTCTAAAGAATGGGTATTCAAATAATACTGGCTGATGAACAGAATGCCTTTCTAGATGACTCCCAGATTCATCCTGAATTGAAGTGAAACAATGGCTCCTCTGAAACAGAAAGACATAAGGGCACATTTGATGAATTATCTCAAAGTGAACACTCCGATATGTATCAACAGTAGTCACTCCTCCCCAAATGTAACCCCTGCCCTGATTTCTAACACCATAGATTAGTTTTGCCTGTCTTTGAACTTTACGTGAACAAAAACGTATCAAGTATTATTTTATGTCTTTCACTCAAAAATATTTTTTTCAGAATTATGCATGTTGCATGTAGCAAGAGTTCATTTTTATTATATGACTACACTAGCAATATATTTATATATTTTATTGCTAGACATTTGGGTTCTTTTGGATAATTAGTATGAATAATTCTGTGCACATTCTCATATATGTCTTTGTGCACATGAGCATGCATTTCTGTTGAATATATGTCTAGGACTAGAATGACCATATCATATGCATATGGACAACTTTAGTAGATACAGCTAAAAAGTTTTTCATAGTGGTCATATATGAGTTCCATATCCCCCTCAAAATTGATATTGTCAACCTTTAACTTGAGCCATTGGGGTCAATGTGTGGTTATATATCATTGTAGTTTTGGTAGTTGTTTCTTCTCAGGTATGGGTCAACTTCTTTCATAGAAACATTGCATCTGTAGGCTTCTGAGTATAAAATAGTAGTTGACTTTAAGTACCGCTTAAGTTTTCATTAAGTGGCCCCATTGGAGAGAAATTAGTGGCAGCATTTAAGCTGCCTATCAAGTGAAAGACCAGGCCCTGTAGGGACTGTTTATTTGTTTTTCTTTAATTAGGTATTTAAATCCCCTGAACAGTTTCTACTTCATCAACTCCATAAATAATATCATAAAAGAATATTTTTATGGAGTGGATTTATGATGCAATTTGTTGCTAATTATATGAATATTACTAAACTCAGTCCAGTTAGAGGAAAGTAAACTGTTCCCACTTGGGAGTTGGTTACACTAACTCTTATTTAAGTCTCTTGGGACCATTTAGTAGATTATTCCTTCCAGAGCTCTAAATTAACTAATTTGTACTTCCTTAGAGATATGAATGAGTATCTCTTCAGGGAAACAACTGAGTAATTATACCCCCTTTTTTAAAGGAAAAGTGGGCAGAAAGAAGAAAAGAGTACCGGGATTGTCTCTGATAGTCAGATTTAGGAAAGACAGCTTCTGACCAAATGGTCGCTTTAGGCCTGCGGTTCCCAACCCCCAGGCCTCAGACCAGTACCAGTCCGTGCATGGCCCGTTAGGAACTGGACTGCATTGCCACCTCAGCTGTGATATCCCCACACCCTGCCCATCGGCCCCATCTGGTCCCTGGTACCAAAAAGGTTGGGAACCACTCTTTTAGGCCTTTAGTGAAATCTTGATTCAATAACTTTGAATCATGGGTTCCCTGAAAGTGATTGTTGTTAAGACTACTGGTGTTTGTGTTTGTTTAGGTAAGGGTGAAAAGGTAGGGAAAATGAGAACTCTCATAGTTGACTGCATCATTGACACCATTACTTTGGCTGGCCCTAGTTTAATGTCCTATTCTCTTGGCTTATGTTTAAAGAAAAAGGTGCCACCTCCTGGCCTATTGTGATTTTAAAATTCATACACACCCAACAATGTGACAATGTATTATGAGTTTTACCTTAGAGGAGATAAATCTTGGCCTAGATCTAGAAAATAAGACTTTCATCCTGGTTGCATAAATTCTTAGACCCTGGTATGTAATTCAGCTTACAATATACTTAATAAGTTACCTGAGATCTCTGTGGATGTTTGATAATACCAAGTAATAGATGACTTGGCAATCAGACTACTTTGCAGTGCATTTTATTGTGATTATAGACTTGAAACGCCATGTTGTTCCTGTACTTTTAAAAGTACTGAGATACAGGGTAGATTTAAACAGTAATTGCAAACATTTAAGTAAGAGTACATGAACCTTCCAGGCAACCGATCTAGTCTATAGCCTTTAGGCAAAATTGCACTGAAACATGTTAATCTCTTTTTTATATATCCCATATTTACAGATCTCTGAGAGAAATTCATCATCAGGAATTCTTCCTTTAACCTAATTCTCTCTTCTGTTGACATTAAGACTAACTGTGATTCTTCTGCCCTTGAATGCGGGGATCAGTTCTTTCTGTATCGCCCCTTGCCTTAATCTGTAGTAGAAGTGATAATCTTAATATATAGAATCATAAAATGGTTGAATAAAGAATGTCCCGTGGAAAGTTTACGTAGGCAAGTATCGTTTCTTTGGTAGAAAAGGAAGGTTTAAAAATAAGATGATAATGGGATAGAAATGAAATATCACTGTTTTCCTCTTTGTATCAGTCGTCAGATATAATGTGAAACTTTAAGTATAATGAAACTGAGGTATAGCGAAGTTGACTTCCCACCTGTGAACTGAGTCTTCTATCTTTGATTATTTGTTAAATATTTTTAAAGGGAATTTAAAATAGCCCTGTTACCATAGCTGTTTGTTATAATTTAGTTCTCTAATGATGATCAGCCAAAATCATTGTTTCTTTCTATGTTATTGAATGTCTGCTTGTTTACTACGATCTTCTGACATCAGGAGATTAACCATATATATATGTATATCCATATCTATTCAATGTTCTAGATTACAGGAATGAAGAACTGTTGCCTAATTGGAAAGTGCCAGCATTCCAGACTTCAAAAAATAAATCTGAAGAGGCTTCTCCTGTTTTATATATTATGTGAAGAATTTAGATCTTATATTGGTTTGCACAAGTTCCCTGGAGAAAAAAAAACTGCTCTGTGTATATCTCTTGGAAAATAAGACAATAGTATTTCTCCTTTGCAATAGCAATTATAACAGATGTGAAAATAAATATACTTGACTCTAATATGATTATACAAAAGAGCATGGATGCATTTCAAATGTTAGATATTGCTACTATAATCAAAATGATTTCATATTGACCTTTTTATCATGATTCCTCCCTGTCAAGCACTAAAAAAGTTGAACCATTATACTTTATATCTGTAATGATATAGATTATGGAATTTCCCCTCAAACTCATTGCAGCAGATAACTTTTTTGAGTCATTGACTTCATTTTATATTTAAAAATTATGAAATATCATCTGTCATTATATTCTAATTAAAATTGTTTGTGCATAATGCTTTGGAAAAATGGGTCTTTTATAGGAAAAAAACTGGGATAACTGATTTCTATGGCTTTCAAAGCTAAAATATATAATATACTAAACCAACTCTAATATTGCTTCTTGTGTTTTACTGTCAGATTAAATTACAGCTTTTATGGATGATTAAATTTTAGTACATTTTCATTTGGTTTGTGTGTTTTTGTTATTGTTTATAGAATTAAGGCCTTTATTTTATAATGACCACGTTGTTTTAAATGCAACAGTAGCTCCTTTCTGCTTGGTATCTGCAGAACACTTGGCTTTAAACTATACTAAGTAACTGATGATTTCTCTAGGAACAGACCTCAGCACTTTCTGTTCTAGATATATTTATTCCTACTATACAGTAAAATACATCAGACGACATAGAATAGTTTTGTATATTCTCTCTTGATCTTAAAGATTGTATCTTACTGAATAAAATATCCCACTGTGTATTATTTTTATATGTAAAAACATAAGTTTAATACTGTATCAGGGTTTAAATTTTACTATTTCAAATCTTCCACAGCTTGTAATTTCATCGAGGGAATTCTTTTGCCATTGTTAATTTGTTGGGTAAGAGCCCACCGTCGAAGTGTTAAATGTGAAAAATTTCAAACTTTTATAGTAGATTGAAGAATTTCTGAGAGAAGTGAGTGAAAGTTAAAACACATAAAAGGAATGTGTTAATTACTTTTGCTTCAACTATTTGTGAAATAGTATGGTAGTAGTAATATGGAAAGGATTGCTAAGTTAAAATTTTAGCTTCCTATATAGTGGTGCTTTTCTTTTCCTTCCCAGTTATTTCCATTTTTATAAAAGATAGGGCTTAATTAGGACATGGACCCAGGGTGATATTACTTATATAGATTCTGTAAAGAGAGAGCAAAAAGCTTGTCAGCCATTTAAGTGCTAGAAAAGGGGAAAAAAAACAACAGCAAGTTTAGGAAATCCTGTGCCTTGTCCCCGAATACTAAGGAGGAGACCAGTCCTAGAAAGTCTAAATCATTGCTCAGGGATCTAGATACTGTCTCATTGCAACTAGGTATGAAGAAGAATTCATGCCTTGCTGAGATTTTCCAGGAGTGTGGTCAGCCTGTCATTTACTAAATTGAAATTTAAAAATCAGGTTTCAAATGTAAGCTCTATCTAACCAACCTGGGAAATTGTTATTGTTTTAAAAAATTGGAAATTGTATTTTTTTGAGTTTCTAATAAACTTAGTTACCTAACACTTCCCTTCTGCTGATCTAGTTATGCATTTGCATGGGATTGAGGGGCCAAAAATGTAGCAAAATAAGTGAAGCATATTAGGGCCAGTTTGTCCAGGTCAGGACGGCATGTTTTATTTTAAAGTCTTCTAAAGTCATTCTGCTTTAAAACATCCTCACAAACATTTCCTTGAACTTAAAACCGTAGAATACATCTCACCAGTAAAATTTTCTAAATGTGACCTTGTCACGTAGATTGTGTAGTTATTTACCAGATTAAGTAGAACATTAAATAAGACTAACTCCAAGTTTCACTGTGCTTGACTAGTAGCATAAACTCAAGTGTCTTCTATTTTAGAATGTGATGGAGAAAGATGATTGTTATTGGATTCCTTTGTCACATCTTACACAATCCACTCGAGTTAAAGGTGGAACCATCAAAAAAACACTCTTTGGCACATAGTGGTATGCAGAGCAGGACCAGCTGAAATCCAAGATGTTCATTGCTATCTCAGGAAATCTTTGGTTGCTGAGGAAGATGGAAAGGTATCCTGTTAGAAAATGAGAATATAGGTGTGTTTTTATATTATCCCAAAGTGAATTCCTTAATCTTGGTTCCAGAGGACAGGGTGCCTGAAAATAAGATGTATTTTTATAGCTGAAAAATCTAAAGTCTCTAGGATATTATATGAATCTCATATGATAAATATCTAGGAACTGATACCATATTAGTATTTATGGCTAAAGTGTAATTAATGGCTTTGGTTAAAGAGGCTTAATGCCACAGTTGATAGTTTTGTTTTTTTCAACTAAAACACAAATGACTTGAATGGCTTGGTAGTTCCCCCAAACAATCTAGTTTTAAAAATTAACAGTAAATATATAATCTAAATATGATCTCACACTCCACCAGGGGGAGCTTTAGTATCAGTTAATACTTCTATAAGGATTGAAGTATCTATTCAGGCCATCTATTCTATAGACACTGCATACTTCGCAAATAGGCATACAGGCTGTCCCTCCAGAGTTTTCAATCTAATAGGGCAGGGAAGATATACAAAAAATTTATCAAAGATATAAATAACACTTTAAGTTACTGAAATGTGGCCCCATGGGTAGTTCTCTTAAGAATGTTTGGAGAAATATGGTTGTTGGTATATAACTCCCTTCTCCCTACAACTGTGAACAAATCTCTGTTTGGCACCTTGCTCTTCCATCATAAATGGCCACCTTTTGCTCCTCAGTGAAAAAATCCACTTCTTTGAAGCTATAATGTACTTGGAAAAGTTAATTCTTAGGGAAAATACTGATCTTTATTTTATTACCAACTTCATTAAAACAGATTTGGAGCTCTTTTTCTCCACATATGAGTAGTAATAAACCATTTTCTGGACATGGCCAATTTAAAATATTTTGCCCCCTTATCCTTACAGGTGCACATATATTTGTCGGTCCATGTGCCTTAGTTTTGTTTTAGGACAGAAAGAAGTAAGGAATACCTTGGTATTTTCCTTTGTAAGCAATCACAGTAGAATGTTAGGAAACATAAAATATACTCTTAACAAATTGTATGTTGAAACCAAAGTGCAAAGAAATTGTCAGGTATTTGGAGGAGGAAAATAACCTTTTCTCTGGTTTGAGTTTGTACTTAAGGTGCTAAATATGTGTTAAAATAGCCTCTCTTGAATCAGTTCCAAACTTAAAAGGGCAGAGTGGTTTGGGTGCTTGTCCAGGATCTGGAAAGAGCCATCTCGCGGGGAGGGAAATGAATGTCAGCTTTGAGGCAGTCTGACCACCCAGCTTTTAGCATGTATGTTCCCAAAAATGTAAAAAATGTAAGTTATTCTTGCAAATGTAGTCCAGACTTTACATTGATCGTGGATTTTTCTTACTGCAATTTCATCGTGAGATTGTTGAATGTGCGGTCCATTTATTGCCCTGTCTAGCTTAAATATTCTTGTTGAGAACAGCTGGAGGCTTTGGGTACCTAGTTTTCTGGAAAGGCAACATGGATTCTGTTTTGGCAGACATTGACAAGTTTTAAAAGAGAATTGAGGGATGCAGTTTCTTTGGGCTTGTTAAGAAGCAGCCTCCTGTGGTTCTGGGCCCAAGGTGTGACATACATTTCCCACTAATTGCTTCTCTTAAGAAGCAAGAGATTGGCTGTGCCTCTTGAGGAAAAACCTCAATAAACCTTCCCATTTTAAACAGTGGTGTGACTCTTATTTCAAGTTGTTGTTTTCAATGAATTTTTTTAAAGTTTCACCATGTTCAAGTTTTTGTGCAAAATGTCATAGGGCATATAAAGCAGAACAGGACATGATCCTTACAGGCCTATCAACAAATAGTTATTGTGCTTCTGCTGTATGCCAGCTGCTGATCTGCATGCTGGGGTGCAACAATGAACAATACAAACCAAGAGCCTTCCCTTGCATTGTTTTTATCTTCAGAAAATGGTAAAAATACGCACGTGTGTGTGTGTGTGTGTGTGTGTGGAAAAAGAGTTAAGCAGTGTGGAGGGGCAGAAGGTCTGGGCAGAGGGAATGTGATGGTGATAGATTAAAGGTTTATGTCTCATTGGAGTTGATATTTGAGGAAGTATTTGAAGTGAGCAGCTCATGCACTTGCCTGGGGGAAAGAAGAGCCTTCCATACAGGGGAAATCATCTGTGCACATGCCGTAAGGTGGACATGTGCCTGGCATGTTAGAAGACTCTCAGAGATACTGCTGGAGCAGGGGCAGAATAGTAGTAGATAACAGAGAGGTGATGGGGTTGGCTAAGTGGGAACTTCAGTGTGTGTTCTGTGTGGGGTCCGTGGAAAGGACTTCAGCAAAGGATATAACATGATCGGACTCAACCACGGTAAACAGGAATACTCTGTTGGGTTGAGAGTAGCCTATACAGGGACACACACTGAAGCCGGAAGACCAGTTAGGGGACTGAATCAAGTAAGAAATGGTGTTTTGGACTGCAGTGGTAGCCATGAAGTGGCTACTTTCTAGATAACATTTTGAAAGTAGAGCCAATAGGATTTACTGACACATGTAGAGTATGATAGGAGTCAAGGATGACTCCAAGGTTTTCAGCCAGTAATCAAGATAGTAAAGGAGCAGGTTAAAGGGCAATGGGGAGGAATTCAATTCTGAACATAGTAAATGTAAGAAGTGTGTTAGATTCTATAGAGATTTACAGGAGGCAGTTGGATATGAGTCACATTCAGGCGAAGAGGCCTGGACAGAAGATTTACATTTAATATATTAAAACATGAAGCTAGATAGGATCACTAGGGTTGAGTGTGGATGGAAAAGAGGTCCCCGAGGGACTCCATCATGAGGTTGGGAGATGAAGAGGAATTAGCAGAGGAAAACATGGAGGTCACTGGCGACTTGATGGACTGTCAGTGGAAGGTGAGGGATGGTGTCTGGAGTAGATGTAGGGAAAAGTGGGAAGAAAGACATTGGAGACATTGAGCATCGACTGCCCTATTAAGATGGGTGAAACAGTGCATGTTTGTGTGTGAGTGGGAGGAAAACTGAGTATGCGAAATGGGTGGAATGTAGTCTAAAGAAGGTTCCCGGATAGGATCATGGGCGATATATATCTACAGAAGCTGGCAGTTAATGAAGAACTAATAAAAAAGCCCCATAAAGAAGCTTTAAGCAAAGTAGCGTGAGACAGAAGGGACAGATGCTTCCTGTTATGGGAGATTTGAAATGGCTCAGAGGAGGGGAGTTTGAACTAGGCTTTTAAGAAAGGGTGGGGTTTTCAACAGGTGAGAGTGAGGAAGAATATTATAGGGCAGATGTCAGGAAAAAGCAAATACAGAAAACAGAAATGATCAAGAAGTTACCAAGTTTCATTTGGTGTTGGATAGTGTGGAAGGAATAGACTGGACGAGTGCACTGGGGCCATGTCATGGCCAGCCTTGGAACGAGAGGTTAACACTGTCGCTACTAGACTGAATTAGGTGACTAGCTAGGGCATAGCAATCATCCAGGTGAGGCTTGGTGACGGCAGGGATGGAGAAATTTCAGAACTGATTAGGATGAAAAGCACAGTATTGTAAGGGTTACGTCCCGTGGATTCGATTGGTCCTCCCGCACTTCATTTCCCCCCTTTCTCTAATGAAAATGATCTCTGGGCCCATGGTTGTCATCACTCCCAGACAGATGTTCAGTTTGGAAGGGAACCAGCATTAATACTTTGACACTCAAAGATGTTAGGACAGAAGAGAAAAATCTCTTCTTGCTCTGGATTCCTCTGCTTCACCTGATATGATTCTGCTCCCCTCAGACTTTAAGCACAGTGCCTGACACCTACTGAGCATGTAAAAGTACTAGTTCTCTCCTCACACGCTTCAGGTTTTCCTCTCTGCTCTTCACAGCATGAGACAGCAGCCCCTTTGGCCCTTCCTAGAAATCTACCATATTGTGTTGCGAAAGGCTTAGTGAGAGGGCTCTTTCCCTTACCACCCCTGTCTGTTAGGTGTCAACTTTTCCACCAAGATCCCGTCGTCAGACCTTCCTGTGGGTGAGAGGAAGGACATGAGCCACACTTCTGTAGCCCCTGTCAACCTTGCCCTTAGCATCACTAATGTCTGTCTCTCCAGTTGCACAGATTGGGAGTTTGAAGGAGCCACTGGGATTAAGGGGATACTAAGCATACAGTCTTGAACTTGGACTAGTGGGACTAGGCACTGGGCCCTGCCTGTCTTCCTTGGGGAGGGGATACATTTAATGGAGAAGTTGAAAGAAGATATTTCATCCCTACACTCCCAGCAAGGTCCTGAGACCCAGGCCAGAAACTTTACAATTCTTTGGACCCTTGGAGTCATCGATGCAAAGTCTAACCCCTTATTTTCTGGAATTTGAATTGACTTAACAGATACTTACAACTTCAGATCAGGGACTCTAACACCCGCTTAAATATGGCTGGCCCAGTGCTCGCTATGGTAACAGGTAAGCTCCCTGGGCCAGTGGTGTGGTGTGTGAGTGCAAGTGGAGACTCGGCTAAGACATGGAGGTGGTCTGGGATGATGACACTCACTTTGGCACCGCTGTTCAGGGAGCTGAGTCTATGCAGGGATTTCCGTTGCTGTACGTACCCCATTTGGAAGAACTGCTGCTTTATTTTTTTAATGCCTGATACCCCACCCCCACTTTCCTGCCATGTCCACACAGATGGCTGTACACATGCTGCCTTACTGGCGGCTCAGCCCCTGCTAGGGAGACAATGCCTGGAGTGTGGCCAGTGGTGGGGCTAGAGGTAGGGAGGGTGCTGAACACCCAACTCTCAACTTCCTTCCCCATTGCCCTGCCCTGCCCTGCCTCTCCCTCGGTAGTTACAATGAGGGGAGGAGAATCTAGCAGACTCAGTGTCCCCAGTAGGGCCACCAGCATAGCAAGTTAGAAGAAATCCAAGAGTAGGGTAAGTCCAGAGCCAGATGTTGCCAAAAAGAACAAGGAAATGAGCCAGGTCAGGAAGACAAGTAAAAAGGGATTGAGCAAGAAAAAGAAAAAAGTTGGAGGCTGGGATAAAGATGATTTCCTCTGGAATGGAAGTTGAGGTCCACTTTGCACTGAGCAGGCCTGGGAAAGACGTGGCTGTGATGGTCTGAAGGGCCTGAGCTCTGGGCGGCCCAATGACAGCATGACAATGGGCACAGGGAGCCGGGTGGGAGGGGTGAGAACGAAGGCTCTCTGGATGGCCTGCACCGAAATAGAACTGGCCTGGGAAGGAGGGTGGAGGAGCAAAAGCAACAGGCCAGGCTGGGGACAAAGGAGGTGACATAACAGCTGGGAGGGGGCACTGGGGATGGAGCGTTTTCCTTGCTCTCTTGAAAGCGACTTTGGCCACAGCTCCCCTCTCTTCTGAGGGATGGGCTGAGGAGTGTAGTGAACAGTGGGCCTTGGGAGGCAGCTCAGGAGGCCTTGGCTGCTGGTCCTGCCTAAAGCAGGAGAAGCAGGAGGCTGGTTCAGCCCAGAGCTCACTGAGGAGAGGAGGTCGTATCGGGAGCCCTCTGCTCTGTGCTGGAGACACGGAAATGAGTAACGAGAGTAGTGGCCACCCTCACAGTGTAAAGGGAAGGTAACCACGCACTGAAGTGACTTGCAAAATAAGAACCGTGATTTGGATAGAGGCACAGATAAGGCCTCTGAGGAGCGCTTCACAGAGGAGATGCCCTTCAAACTGCCTGGTGAAGGACAAGCAAGTTGGCCTGAGGCAGTGGGGGAACTGGATTCCTCCGGAAACCACATGCAAAGGCCTCCTGCCATGAAAAAGAACTCGGGCTTGGAGCACTCCGTCACCCATCTTGGAGGATAAAGTGGGTGGTGAGAAGTACCCAGAAATGAGGCTGAGCAAATCAGTGGGGCGTCTAGTTGGGCAGGGCTGGGCCTCTAGACCCTGGGGAAGACAGGAAGAGAGAGACAATGAAGTCACAGGAGCTCACAGATCCTGCATCCGCTCCTCTGTGTCCTTCGGACCCTGGGCAGCGTTTCCTTGCAGCTGCAAGCTGCAGCCTCCGGTCAGGAGGAGGAGGTGAGGAAGGGGGCTGAGGGAGAGGCTCGGTAAAACCAGGCAAAACCAACGTGCAGTGCTGGGAACAAGAAAACAAAGCCTGATTCTTCCCTTGCATGAGTACCGCTTCCCCTGCAAACCAACACTGCTGCCTCCCCTGGCCAATTGAGGGAAATGGAGTTGTCACATTCAAAGTGGGGAAGACTCAACAGGGGCAAGGCGGTCAGCCCAGAGCCAGGTCGTGAGGGCGGGGGGGCTAGGTAGGAACCCGAGAGGGCAGAGGTGTAGAGCATGCGGGAGGCGGTTTTTGGCAGGGATTCCTACAGTCCCTGGAAAGGGGCAGTCATATGTAGGGGTGTGCCCAGAGGGGCATATAGAGGGTGTGAGTGGAAGCCAGGGCCTGAGGGCAGCTGTGGCCTGGAACCTGGCATAGAGTCAAGTTGGTGATCCTGCCCTCTCCTCTCTCCATGGCCTGGCCAGGACGCAGGGGAAAGTGTAAAGTGACCGTGACTGTCCCCTGGGCGGATTAGTCTTGCCCCAAGCCGTGTTCAGGGACACACTGCCACTCCTCAACGCCCTCTCCGACCAGGACACAGAAGGACTCTGGGAGCGCTGGGAGGGGTTGGGGGGAGGAAGGAGGACTCCAGTGGGGGACGAGACCGGAAGAACGCGGACTTCGTTTCAGGGGCGTTGGCAAGGCTGCCCTGTGGTCCTGTGAGGCGCGTGTGTGTCTGGGGCTCGGAGGCGGCGGGCAGGGTGCTATGTCAGGACCGACTGAAGGGCGGAGGGCTGGGAAGTAGGTCCTCTGAGGCAATCTGGGAGGGGGCTTCGTTGTGCTGTTCGTTTTAAGGGTTGGGTGGAGGAGGCAAAAGACAGGCAGGGGACATCCTAGTAATAGTGTTAACACTAAGGCGGTGACTGCAGTTGGAGCGTCTTACCCTAGACCTCTCTAACCTGTCACCCTTCCTCTGGCAGCACCAGCCTGAGCCCCAAGACCTCCCAGGAGGGCTTCACAGATGCCCCCACCCCCTCGGGAGGGAATGGGTTTTAGGGGGATAGCCACAGCACCTGCAGGCCATGAGACCCGCGGGTGGCTGGAAGCGGGAGGAAGGGAGAGGTGTAGGGCCTGGCCCAGACTCCAGCAACGAAGGCCTCGAGGAGCACAGCGGACCAGAGGCCTAACTCTCAAACCAGCAGGACTTGACTCCTTCAACTCTGCCCCTTGCCAGGAATTTGAGGGTCCTTAGGGCTGACTGCGAGGGAGAGCTGGGGTGCAGGGGTGGGAGTGTTCCCTAGAGCAGGTCCCCAAGCACCCGTTCTGCAGCTCAGCCGTGCCGCTGCCCTGCCCCCCACAGCACACGTGTATCGTCCCTCCCGGAGCAGCGTAAGTTCGCCACTCAGCAAGTCACAGCCCATCTGGGTAATATTTTTATAATGTACAAAAACATGTTCATGCCTATTGTCTGCTCTCATCCTTCCTACAGTTCAGTGAGGTAATAAGGGTCAGTATAAATGTTTTAACAGAAGAGACCAAGGCTCAGAGAAAACAGGTTTTTTTAGCACTTTTGCCTCAGGTCACAAGGTTAGCGCCTGCGCCATGGGGGTGGTAGTCCAGTATCTGTTGAGCTTCTGCCGTGTTCTAGGCAGTGTACTTGACCCCTAGGTGCATGATGTCCTTTAATCTCACAGTAGCCCTGCATTATCCCCGTTTCACAGATAAGAAAGATGAGGCTCAGAAAGGTCAAACAACATGCCAAAGCTTACACAGTGACGGAAATGGGTCTCCAATCCTATCTGCTTGACTCCAGATCTAGTGCTCATACCATGGGCTGGCAGAAGTGCCTTAACTATGCTGGGTGGGGAAGTCACCTGAGATGGATTGACGGCTGCTCTGGAGAAGGCAGACAGGCCCCTGCTCCCCAAGAGACAGGCTGGGTGCTCTTGCTTTTGTCCAGCCCATGCAGGAAAGGTTCGTGTGACCTGGGAAAGACGGAGGAGACTGTCCCTAACAAGGCCCTGGGGGAAGGTGAGGTGGGGATGTGGTGCAGGCAGAGCCAGGTCTCTACTCCTCAGGGCAAGTTTGGGTTCAGAAATCACCCCAAAGGGCGGGGTGCAGAGGGGTGCCTGAGGAAGGGGGGAAAGAGATCCCAGGTCTGAAAGGCTGGAAAGAGAAAGGAAGGAGACCAGACAGGCCCCATCAGCTATGCCCAGCAGGGACCGGTTCCTGCTATTATTGGGGGACATCTACAGACACACTCTGGCCACGAGGCTACAAAGAAGCAATTGGAACCCTCAGCAGATTCCTGGGCCAGTTAGGTGGCCCCTGTACCTGCCAGGGAAGTGGGCCAGGTGCGGGGTGGGGCTGCATGCCAGGCGGCGTAGCAAATAGGCTTTCAGCTTCTCTACATGTCCTAGTTAACCATAATGTGAGTCCCAGAGGCAGAATTAAGCTGTCAGTTTCTTTCTGCTTACTTCCACTGTCTCCTACCCACGGGCATTCCCACTGAGTCCAGAGGGGAGGGAAGTAAAAATTGGCGGGGATGGGAAATGAATTACCATAACCTTTCATTAGCAAAGCATGACATGGCAGGTGGGGCTACATCAGCCCTCTTAAGACCCTGGCAAAATTCCTCCATCTGGTAGGCACATGCCATTTGTCTGTGTAGGGACACGGGTAATATGGGAGGACAGGGTTTTTGTTGTTCCTCTTGATTTGGCATTGGAGTGGATATGGACAATTTGTGGGGTAGTATGAAAAGCACAAGACTGGAAGGCATTTGAAACTTGTTTCCATCCCAGCTCTGCCATTCTGTGACCTTGGACGAGTTGCTTGACTTCTCTGAGCCTATCCATGTAAAATATTAATAAGAGTAACAGCCACCACTTTTAGGGTGTAATGAGAAGGAAATAAGAACACAAAAGTGAAGATGCCTGGCACCTGCGAATTACGTTGGCAGCAAGTGTCACTTCCTAATTGTTTTGTTCTGGCCCAAGTTAAAATGAGTTTTTAGTCCCTTGAATCTCTTCTGGTTAACCAATGGATAAAAATCTGCTTCTTTATTTTCTGGATCCTCTGGAGGTCAGCAACTGAGTCCTTTTCATTGCTCTGTTCCTTAGTTCCCCTCACAATGCCTGCATCGGGAGGTTTCGTAAAGCTTTGTTCCGTTGAGCTGAACTGCTATGACCAGCCCACAAAACAGAAGAGTTGCAGATGAACGACCTTCTCGGCTTGGCTTCCTATAGAATTATTCCGCACCTGGGGCTGGTGTCATCTTGAATGATTGGCTGGATGGCTTCTCCACCACCCAGCAGCACACAGCTCCCTCCTCTCACACATCAGCGAATGATAGGTGGAATCTTCGCATGCACACTGTACACACACACACACACACACACACACACACACACACCATCACCACCACCACAACCACAGCCAAAGGCAGCCACAGCCAATGAACATTCCTTCACCCAAGTCTGAAATGTCAGAGTTCTCTGGAGAGACAGGAGGAATTGGCAAGGGCTGGCTCCTCTAGAAAGAACCAGCTCGGTCCGCAAACTCCAGGTAGAGAGGAAAGGACAGGAGTTGGGGAGCCAGATAACCCTCTGGTTCCAATCTTGGTTCTTTCATTTGCAAGCAGCCTAATCTGGGCAGTTTACATGACCCCTAAGCAGTTCCACTGAGGTATCTGGAGAACAAAGCCTTCTGGGGTTGTTCTAAATTAGAAAGAGATGTGCACACTACCTGGCAAATAGCAAGTGCGCAAAACAACAACAGAAATGAGCGCTTTCCCTCCCTCGTGTAGCTTTCCCCACCAAAAACTAAACATCCGCCACTTGACTGTGTAGGGGTTTGAGGGTGACCCTAACCACCAGCGCTGCGCCTCCACCTCCAACGAGCTCTAAGCCCACTCCCTCCATCTCCGCAGCTGAGGCTCCAGGAAGCAGGCAGAAGAGCCTTTCTCGTTATTTTTTTCTTCTCCAATTTGCTATTAGGCTTCGAGGGCAGGAAGGAGTCTTGCCCCTAATTGCAGCTGTCACCCCCAGTCAGGCTGGAGGGCGCTCGGCCGGGAGGGGCAGGGGGGAGAGAGCGTGTCCTCGCGGACTGGCCCAGCCGCACAGGGACCCGCATTGTCTTGTCCCAGCCAGGGGGTGTTTCCCGCCCGAGTGGGAGGGACAGTGGCTCGCAGCACAGGCCGGGGCGGCCCGATCCGCCGCCGTCTCTCCCCAGCCACGTGCCCAGAACGGCTTTAGAAAAGCTGGGGCCAAATCGCCGCTCCCCGCCCGGCCAACTCCGGAGGGAACCTGAGACCCAGGGCAGCGCCTGAAGGGAAGGGGGCCGCGGACGGGAGCCAGGGATGCTAACTAGGAGTGGGTATTCCTCCTGGACTCGCTGTCTCCTCGCTGATGGGTTTCCACGTTAACCCGAGCGGGTGGGCGTTCAGTGCAGGAGACAGGGCGCTGGGGTGGCGGCTCTAAGGACTGTTGGGGAGGAGCGTAGGTCACTGCAGGGCTCAGCTTCTCCGCAGTCGAGCTTGCACCGTTCCACCTCCTGCCACCGCTGTTCCTGGACAGGCAGCAGATCTGGGCTTGTTTCCTCACAGGAAAAACGGGCTAACGCCCGCCTTGGGTGCCCACTTACAAATGAGACCATGTTCCTGAAAAGGCTTTCAAATGTGCACAGTGCCATACCGATACCCTTCCTCCCCTGCACAAGTGGGGAGAGGCGAGGAATGCCAGCGGCGTCCCGGCTGCTCCTTGCACACTGCCCTCATTCAGCTCCGCGCTCAGGGTCCAGGCCTGGGCTGAAACCTCAAAGGCAACTAAAAAAAGGGGGTGCGGTTTTGCCTCCCTGCTGCTCCAACTCGCAGGAGGGCTGGAGTTCGTTGGATCCCTGTGCCTGGAGCAATGCCTTGCTAGGGAAGCAGACAGTTATAAGGTTGGGGAGTCAGAGACAGGTCTTCACTGGGAGCCTTTCTGGGGAACCTGAGGCTCCGGTGCCCTTTTCCACACAGAATGTTCAGCTGAGGTGCTTGGGGGCAGTGGAGGAATGTCAGAGGGTCTCCTCCTTCTGCCCTCCCCTTCTATCACCTCCAGGCCCAAAGTGAGCAACACACACACACACACACACACACACACACACACACACATTCTCTCTCTGCAGGAACTCTTTCCTCCCCCACCAGCCAGCCCCTGAGACGGCCTCTCCCAACCACATTCCCTTCAGCCCTGTGCTGAGAACTCCGGCTTCTCCCTCCTTTCTGGGGAAAATGAACTTGGAGTTGAGCTCTTGAAAGCCACACTGCCTGCCCTCCCTCCGCCCCAGGGACCTTTCAGGTCAGTCAACTTTCTGTCTCTAGGATTCAGACCCAAACAGCTGTGTTAATATCAAAGCCGGAGGGTGAGGGTTCCAGGGCCTTGGGGCAATTTGTGGAGGGATTTCCCCCTCGTCTGTGCTCCCCAGTGCCTGGGAAGGGGAAATGTCCAGAGCCCTTGGAATGGCTCCGCTTCTTGACCTTCTGGGAGCGTCCTGATCGGGGCTCCGGGACCACGGGTGTCACCCAGCCTGGTTTCTCCTTCAGCAGCCGGTCACGATCAGGCCGCACACTACGCAAGAACTTCCTAAAGATGTTTGCTGTTAGGGCAAACCTGCGGCCCAGCTCCCGGGGCTGGCCTTTTTCTCCTTTGGACTCCCCCACCTCACCAGTGTCACCTTTCTCCCCGCCCTTCTCCAGTTCCGGCAGGTCTAGCCAGTTCCCCACCAGGTCCGCAAAAACGTTGTCCCCTAATACCAGAGGCTGTCGATTCCGGCCCCGGGACATCAGTGTGGCCGTCCAGTCATCTGGTTCCACCTGCTCTGGCCCCTGCGCGGCACAGCTCGGGTGCAGCAGCTGTGTCCTGGGCAGAGGGGCTAAATCCCTCCCACAGACACTCCTACGGGATGGAAACTTGCTGCTGCCAAGAGAAGGTTGACTGGAGCGGGGGCAGACCACGGGCCCAGCAGGACCTCTGCCGCCCTCCCATCGAGGGTGGTCGGGCTGTGTCCCAGGACTTTGAGGGCTGCCTGGCACAGGCCCCCCTCCAGAGATCTCCAGCTGTTCCAATGCTGTCTGCACCTGTAGAAGCTTCAGCTCTTGCAGAGCACCCATCATGCAGTTCATCTGATCCTGCAAGCCGTCGCCCACCTCCTTCATGGACATCTGCAGCGGAGAGAGGAAGCACAGGGCCAGTGAACCATGGAGGGAAGCAGGGAGGGCGACCCTCACAGCCCTGAACCCAGATCCCCACCAAACCCATGCTTCCAGGGCCATCCAGCTTGCCACTGACCTCTCTGCAGACCAGTACAGTGCAGATCAGTGCTGGATAAACGAAATAATATTAATGGCAAATAACTAGCTAAGGTAGACACTGCCCTAAGCTATATATATAAGGTATATATATATATTAATCTCCCCAATTACTCTGAGGTAATGACTATTATTGTTCCCACTTTATGGATGAAGGCATTTAGGCACATAAGTAACTTGCCCAAAATTAGATAATAAGAGGTAGAGCCGAGGTCATCCTGAAGGTGCACAAAGTTGTAGAGACCATCCTTGTCCTTTTTTGTATCTGAGCCCTCTTCTTCCCTGAGCCTCCCTGAAATGATGATGGTGATGATGGTGGCAATAACAATTTGTGAGCATTTACCACATAGCAGGAATTGTGCTGAGGACTCTACGCACTTCATCTTATTCAATCTTTACTAAATGCAGTTGCTACTATGATTTTAACCAATGAGTAAACTGTGGAAGGGGTGAAGTAAATTACCTAAGGTCACACAGCTCATAGAGCTCAAACACAGGACTGTCTCATTTGGTAGTCCTAACTACCAAATACAGGTTGAGCGTCCCTAATCTGAAAATCCAAAATTTGAAATGCTCCAAAATCCAAAACTTTTGGAGCACCGATATGGTGTTTTGAGACACTCTAGCTCTGTTGCCCAGGCTAGAGTACAGTGGCATCATGATAGCTCACTGCAACCCCAAACTCCTGTGCTCCAGTGATCCTCCTGCCTCAGCCTCCTGAGTAGCTGGCACTACAGGCATGTGCCACTACAGCCAGATAATTTTTCTATTTTTCTGTAGAGATGGATTCTCTCTATGTTGCCCAGGCTGGTCTCTAACTCCTGGCCTCAAGCAATCCTCCTGCTTTGGCCTCCCAAAGTGCCGGGATTGGCCAGGCACGGTGGCTCACGCCTGTAATCCTAGCACTCTGGGAGGCAGAGGCAGGAAGATTGAGCTCAGGAGTTCAAAACCAGTCTTAGCAAGAGCGAGACCCTGTCTCTACTAAAATTAGAAAGAAATTAATTGGACAACTAAAAATATATAGAAAAAATTAGCCAGGCATGGTGGCACATGCCTGTAGTCCCAGCTACTCGGGAGGCTGAGACAGGAGTATCGCTTGAGCCCAGGAGTTTGAGGTTGCTGTGAGCTAGGCTGACGCCACAGCACTCTAGCCAGGGCAATACAGTGAGACTCTGTCTCAAAAAAAAAAAAATAAAAAATAAAAAAGAAAGAAAAAAAAAAAGAAAATTCAGTAATACAAACAGAAATATCCGATTTGTAAAATGGGCTGAGTATTTGAATATACATCTATTCAAAGAAGATGTACAAACGGTTAATATGCACACAGAAAGATGCTTGACATCTCTGACCACCAGGGGAATGCAAATCAGAGACTCAATGAGATTCCATATCACAACCACTCAGATGGCTATAATTAAAAAGGCAGACAGAACAAAGTGTTGGTGAGGCTAAGGAGAAATTTCTTCATACATCGCTAATGGATTTCCATACATTGCTGGCTGTAAAATGACACAGCCAGTTTTTAAAATTTTCCTTCTAATTGACACATGATCATTGTACATCTTTATAGGGTACAGTGTAATGTTTTAATATATGAATACATTGTATAATGTTCAGATCAGGATAATTGTCATATCCATCACCTCAAACATTTCTTTTTGTTGGGAACTTTCAAAATCCATTCTTCTGGCTATTTGAAAATATGCAATAAATTGTTGTTAATTATAGTCACTCAATAGTGCTATAGAAAACTAGAACTTTTTCCTGTTATCTCACTGTAGTTTTGTATCTGTTAGCCAACCTCTGACCATACCACTACACCTATACTTCCTAACCTCTAGTAACCACTATTCTGCTCTCTACTTCTAGGCCTGGCTTATTTCACTTAACCTAATGTCCTCCAGGTTCATCCATATTGCCATGAATGCAATATTACATTCTTTTTTATTGCTGAAAAGGATTCTATTGCCTATATATGCTACAATTCCTTTATCCATTCATCTGTTGATGAACACCTAGGTGGATTCCATGTCTTGGCTATTGTGAATAATACTGCAATAAACATGGGAGGGCAGCTATCTTTTTGACATACTGATTTCATTTCATTTCCTGTGGTTATATACCCAGTGCTGGATCATATGGTAGTTCTATTTTAATTTTTTTAATTAAGTTATTAAAATTTTAAAAAATATTTTGAGGAACCTCCATATTTTTTTCCATAATTTCTGTACTACTTTATGTTCCTACAGTGTATAAAAGTCCCTCATTCTTCACATCCTGATCAGCATATGTTATTTTTGGTCTTTTTTTATAATAGCCATTCTGACAGGAGTGAAGTGATAACTCACTGTGGTTTTGATTTGAATTTTCCTAATTACTAGTGGTGTTGAGCATTTTGTTACATATTTGCTGGCCATTTGTATGTCTTCTTTTGATAAATGTCTATTCAGGTCTTTTGCCTATTTTAAAATGAGTTTTTGTTGTTGTTGAGTTTGAGTTCTTTATATATTTTGGATATTAGCCCCTTGTCAGATTCACAGTTTGCCAATAATTTCTTCCATGCTGTAGGTTCTCTCTTTTCTCTGTAAATTGTTTCCTTTGTTGCATAGGACCTTTTTAGTTTGATGTAACTGCATTGTCTATTTTTGTTTTTGTTGTCTGTGCTGTTGAAGGCTTATTCAAAAAATCTTTGCCCATTCCAATGTTAGGAAGCATTTTCCTCTTATTTTCTTCTAGTAGTTTCAAAGTTTTCAGTCTTACATTTGAGTCTTTAATATTCAGTTGATTTTTGTATATAGAAAAAGGTAGGAGTCTAGTTTCATTTTTATGTATGTGAGTATCCAGTTTTCCTGGCACATTTATTGAAAAGACTGTCCTTTCCCCATTATGTGTTCTTGGCACCTTTGTATAAAATAAGTTGGCTGTAAATGCATGGATTTATTTCAGAGTTCTCTATTCTGTTCTATTAGTCTACGTTTTTTATGGCAGTACCATGATGGTTTGATTTCTATAGCTTTGTAGTATATTTTGTAGTCAAGTAATGTGGTACCTCCAGATGTGTTCTTTTTGCTCAAGATTGCTTTGAATATTTGAGGCCTTAAATAATTTTAGATTTTTTTTTCTATATCTGTGAATAATGTCCTTGGTTTTTTTGTAGGGATTGCACTGAATCTGTAAATTGCTTTGGGTAGTGTGGACATTTTAACAATATTAATTTTCTTGATTCATAAGCACAGGATATTTTTTATATGTGTTTTCTTCAAATTATTTCATCAATTTTTTATAGTTTTATTGTAGAGATCTTTTACCTTTATGGTTAAATTTATTACAAGTTATTTATTTTTTGTAGCTATTGTAAATAGGATTGCAATCTTGATTTATTTTTCACATAGTTTGCTATAGGCATGTAGAAACACTACTGATTTTTTTGTATGTTGATTTTGTATTTGCAACCTTACTGAATTAGTTTATTAGTTCTAAAAGTTTTTTGGTGGAGTATTTAGGGCTTTCTATATATAGGATCATAATAACTGAAAACAGGGACAATTTGGCTTTCTCCTTTCTAATTTGGATGTCTTTTTCTCTTTCTCTTATCTGATTGCTCTAGCTAGGACTTCCAGTACTCCTAGCTGAGTAGGAGTGGCAAAATTGGACATCCTTGTCTTATTCCAGATCTTAGAGGAAAAGCTTTCAATTTTTTCCCCATTCACAATGATGTAAGCTGTGGGTTTGTCATATATCGCCTTTATTGTATTGAGCTATGTTTCTTTTATACCGAATTTGTTGAGAGTTTTTATCATCAAGGGATATTGGATTTTATCAAAGGATTTTCTGCATCTGATGCAGCCACTTTTGAAAAAGAGTTTGGCAGTTCTTCAGAATGTTAAGCATAGTTACCATATGACTCACCAATTCCATTCCTGGCTATATACCCAAAAGAATCATAAACATATGTCCACATAAAAATTCGTATATGAAAGAAACATTATTTACAGCAACCCAAAGGTAGAAACAAATCAAATGTCCATCAACTCATGGATAAAAAATGTGATACATACATATAATGAATTTTGCTAAACCATAAAGAGGAATGAAGTGCTGATATATGCTACAACATGGATGATCCTTGCAAACATGCTAAATAAAAAGAAGATAGACACAAAAGACACATAATTTATGACTCCATGTATATTAAATATCCAAACAGGCAAATTGATAGAGACATAAATTAGATTTTTAATTGTCTGGAGCTGGGAAGAAAGGAGAAAAAGAAATGACTGCTAGTGGGTACCTGCTTTCTTTATGGGGTAATGAAAATGTTCTTGAATTAGATAGTCATGATGATTGCATTATTCTGTGATGAAAAGTGGCAAAAAAACCCTACTGAATGGTACACTTTATATTTTTTGTTTCCTTTTTTATAACTGATAAACTTTATTTTTTAGAGCAGTTTTTGGTTCACAGAAAAACTGAGGAGAGAGTACAGAGAGTTCCCATTTAGCTCATATTTCAACACACTCATAACCTCCCCCATTATCCACATCCCACACCACAGTGGTAGATCATACAGTGGTACATTTGTCACAATAGATGAACCTAAACTGACACATCATTATCATCCAAAGACCATAATTTACATTAGGGTTCACTCCTGGTGTATACTCTGAGAGTTTTGATAAATGTATAATGACGTGTATCTAACATTACGGTATTATTCAAAATCATTTCACCGCCCTAAAAATCCTTTGTGCTCTTCCTGTTCATCCCTCCTTCCTCCTTAACTTCGGAAAACCCCTGATATTTTCCTGTCTCCATAGTTTCGCTTTTTTCGAAATGTCATATATCATATTTGGAATAAAACATATGTAGCCTTTGACAATTGGCTTCTTTCACTTAGTAATATGTGGAATTTTTTTGGTAAAAGTAGCTTACTTTTAATACACTGTATAATATTTTATTGTATGGATGTACCACAATTTATTCATTTACCTGTTGAAGATACCTTGGCTGCCTCTGAATTTGAACAATTATGATGAAAGCTGCTATAAACATTTATGTGCAGATTTTTTGTGGATATAGTTTTCAGTTTATTTGGGTAAATACCAAGGAGCTCACTTGCTGTAGCATATGATATGTTTCATTTTGTCAGAAACCTCACTGTCTTTCAAAGCGATTGTGCCATTCGCACTTCCACCAGCAATCAGTGAGATGTCCTACTGCTCTACAACCTCACCAATACTCGGTGTTGTCAATGTTTTGGATTTTAGTTATTCTAATAGGTGTGTAGTGGTATTTCATGAAATTGCAATTCCCAAATAACATATCATGTGGATCATCTTTTCATATGCCTAGTTGCCATATCCTGTATCTTCTTTGATGAGGTGTCTATTCAGGTCTTTTGCCCATTTTTAATTGGGTTGTTCATTTTCTTATTGTTGAGTTTTTAGAGTTATTTGCATATTTTAGCTAATAGTCCTTTAACAGCTGTGTCTTTTAAATATTTTCCTCAAGAATATGGTTTGTCTTCTCATTCTCTGGATATTGTCTTTTGTAGACAAGAAATTTTTAATTTTAATGAAGTCCAGCTTAACAATTATTCCTTTCACAAATCATGTCTTTGGTGTTGTTTTTAAACAGTTGTTGCCACACACAAGGTTATTTAGGATTATTCCTATATTTTCTTTTAGAAGTTTATAGTTTTTCATTTTACATTTAGGTCTATGAGCCATTTAGAGTTGATTTTTTTGTGAAGGGTGTAAGGTCTGTGTCTAGATTAAACTTTTTACATGTAGATGTGTAGTTATTCTTTTCACCATTTGTGAAAGACTATATTGCTCCATTGTTTTCCCCTTGCTTCTTTGTTAAAGACAAGTCGATTGTATTTATATGGGTCTATTTCTGAGCGTTCTACTCTGTTCCATTGGCCTATTTGTCAATATTTTTGCCAATACCAAAACTGTCTTGATTGCTGTAATTGTACACTTTTAAAAGATGTATTATTTCAAATTTAAATTATATCTCAATAAAGATGTTATTTTTTAAAAACCAGAAAGAATAGTGAATAAAGAAATTGTTAAACACTTGTTTTTAACCCAAAAATTAATTGAAAACTTCAATTAATATCAAGCGTAAGATTCCTACAATCTAAAATTTATTTTGCTTTAGAACAGTCAGATATGACAGACATTATGAAGCCAGAAAAAGTGCAGATCAAGTATATTACACAGAGAGAAAAGCTTAAGGAGTGATTTGAAATTACTGTATAATGAAAGGTTAAGCAAAGCTGATTATATCAGATAAAGATAGTAAATGTGTATTGCTTCATAGTCTACTCTAATTAATAACAGCTCTCTGCCTAGAGTGCTGTCGTTAGAGTGTAAGGCAGCATTCAGCAGCATGAAAAAGGCTTTTGGGTAAATTAGAGATGTCTGCCATCATCAAGGAAATAGGAATCTGTAGATTGCAAAATGAAATTGATAGGTGAGATAAGAAGAGTTAAATTTTTAGAATTCTTCCTATGTGCCAAACATGTTTCACTCAACCCTCATAGCAAATCTATAGGCTGGGCACTTTCATTTTCCAATTTATAGATGAAGAAACTGTGACAGTGTGAATTTAAATAACTTGCTTAAAGTTATTTTCTGAAAAGCGAGAATATGGTATTTTAGAGATCCAAGTGATTTTTCTTCTTCTCTCTCTTTTTTTTTTTTTTTTTACTTCTAACCACTATCCTACAGTGACTGTAGCTGTTTGATGGCTGATAAACAACAGAACAGTAGAGCTAAAGCATTGTTTCAGTAGTGATTGGACTACTAAGGTTTGTGTAGTCAGAGTGGTCTAAGCAGAACACTTGTATTTGGCTCCAAGATATGAGGTACAGAGTTTAGATTTTAAAATGAAGATTCTGATATTACAGTAAATAAGCCTGAAACATCATTATCCTTAGAAAATTACAGAAATGGTAAACTTTGGTAAAAGGAAATATATAATAATGAAGAAATTGACTCACAGTAATTCAGAAACCTATAGAAAGTTTGATCTTAATACTGAGCCAATACTTCCACAGTCTATTTTTTCAGTGTTTATGGCAAAATAGTTTGAATATTTCGTTCTATCTAAAATTATCGGACTCAAGTCGAAGTAGGTGAAGAGAAGCTATATAAACGACAAATTTAAAGAGGGAAGAAATCAGAAAACTGCAATTGACTGTCTTAGAATAAAGAAACCCATTATAAAAGACCACATATTGTATGAATGCATTTATAAGAAATGTCCAGAATAGACAAATCTATAAAGACAGAAAGTAGATTAGTGGTTGCCTGTGGTTGGGGAGATGGTGGGAGACATGGGATGGTGAATGACTCTAATGAGTATAAGATTTCTGTTTGGGGTATTTCAAATGTTCTAAATCTAGATTGTGGGGATGATTATGTCTGTACAACGCTGTGAATATATTAGAACCATTGCATTGTATACTTTAGTAGTTTAATGGTTGACTTCCTGGTATATTAAGTCTATCTCAATAAGGATGTTCAAAAAAATCACATGTAGATGGTTTTAAAGCATGCTAGATGTCAACAATAGGGATATTTTTCTGAGACGTTGCTCTCAGTAACAAAGCCATAATATTTCAATGGAAACAACTATTGACAAGCAACCTTATTAATTGATGATCAAGAAAGAATGCTTTAACTAATTTACATGTCTATATGAAAGATACCTATAAATTGGTGCTTGAGTGTGTTTTACTGCTTTAATGTTTACTATACTTCATTTTTACTTTTGCTTTGGAAATTGAATAGAGTTTGGTGGTTAACATTTAATGCATTACAATTTTCCTATGTAGAATATTTTTAAAAAAATAGGTACTGTAATAGCATTTCTTCACAGAATGTCTAATTTTCAGAAATGGATTGCTGGTATTAAGTGGATAGAGAACTTCTATGTATCTTTGTAACTTTCTATCCTTTCGCAATCACTCCTTTGTTACAGTTGAGATGTGAGATTATTGGTAAATTTTGTTCTTTATTATGGTGATCTCAGATCATATCCTAAATAAGCCATTTATGCCATAGTATGTATGCATGTATAATGGGATGGGGTGTGGGAGACTTCCCTCAAACCGTCTTGCGTTGTTATTAAGAAAATTGGAAGAAAGTGGCAACTGTGTCATTATAATTTGAATGACATTTTTGCATCTAACAAATCAGGGAAAATTCAGTACATGACAGAAGTTGATACCACTGTTTTCTTCTTTATATTTCCTTCTTCTTTACTTTTTCTCCTGTTCTTTCCTTTATCTAAACTTCATCTAAACTTTCCTTTATCTATACTTTAAAGTATAGAAACTACCTTAAAGCCTATGTACTACACAAGGCTATCTGCTTGTGCTGTCAGACAGGTTTGCTGAGGAAAACAACTGCATCAGACCCATTTGTGAACATTCAAATCATAGCTATACTGATTTTAAATAGGCTTAGACCATTTGTTTCTTCACAGATGGTTCATAAAACTGTAATAGACTTAGAAGAATCAAACAAGCTCTGTTGACCACAAATGGTAATGGCTTCTGTGTTCCTCTGAGTTCTAAAAGATCCACGTAACAGTTAAAAATATCTGTTGAGACAACCAAAAATAAATTGACTATGATGTGATCCAGTTGTTTTGCTTTTAAGTATAGAAGCATATATAACCTACAAATATAAGGATAATTGCTTTTTAGCAAGCATTTCTTTTTCATAGATAAACTATATTCAAAAGAAATCATTGTGTTTCTCAAAAAATTCAGTTTGCAGAAATTATGGCTGGAGAAATGAGAACCTATACCTCAAATATTATCTGATATTATTAACAAAAAGTATACAAAAGTGTCATTTTCCTCAATTTTTACTTGAATATTATTAGGAATTATGTAAATGGAAACAAATCATATTAGTTCAAAAGGATTTTCTTATTTAAATAATAAAATATTTTAAAATGACATTGTATTAATAAAAATTTAAAGAGAAGACATTTAGATATGACATTGCATTAGTGAAATTTCAGTTTGTTTTTGAATATGAAAATTCGAACTGTAAAAACAGTAATATATATTATCATATTTCATATAATTTGCCAACTCTGCTTTTTCTCCAGTTTTTCTTGTATCAACAAATGTCATGATCATACACCTGGTTTCTCAAGCCAAAATATTACCATTTGTCTTCGATGGTTCTTTTTATCACTTCAACTATCTAAGACATCAACAAGCCCTATTGGCTCCATCTAAAATATTGTTAATTTTGTCTGATTGCTTTGCTTTTGTCCTGGCCCTACCTATCAGCAAATCTTACCTGGGCCTTCACAGTAGCCACTTAACAAGTCTTCCTCCTTACACTCCTGTGGTCCACATCCAGATCCACTGTCTGTGGTGAAATCACATATCATATTGCTCTCTTGCTTAAATGACTTTGAATCTTAGAATAAAATCCAAACTTTTTTCTGTGACCTACGACGTCACACAGAATCTGGCCCCAACTTTACCTTACTTCTCTGACCACATCTAACACCACCTCCTCTTGCTCACTGGACTCCAGGTGGCTTTCTCTCTGTATCCCTAACAGGCTAAATGCATTCCTTCCTATTACCTTTACATTGGCTTCTCTTTTCTTCTGGAATGTTCATTCCCCAAGAGTTTCTCACTGCTTTTTCCTTCTTGTCTTTCCAATCACAGAGTAAATGAAACTTTCTCTACAATGTCTTTCCTGTCCACCTAATCTAATTACTACACCCTCTCGCTGCCATTTTACCCCGATTGATTTTCATCAGAGCACTTATCCCTATTTGATATTTTCTTGTTTATGAGTTTATTTTCTGTCTTCTCCCATTACAACAGAAGTTTCATGAGACCTGGGATAATGCCTTTCTTAATAAGTATCTCATCTCCCTTGTTTAGAAAAGTACCTCATACACAGCAAATGTTAAATTTTTTGTATGCACTTTTCACATGTATTATGTTTATTATTTGATTGCCGTACTTAGCAAAGAAGACTTTTTGTTTATTAAAGAGGGATTGCTAACATGCATAGAAAACAAATAATTCTCAGGCAAAAAGGAAACAAACTTTATAGAAAAAAATAAGAGCTGAAAGGTGTTTGAACAAAAACTTTTGTATTTTAATTTTATCCTTGAATTTTAATTTGATTTGCAAGCTACTAAAAATATGAATGGGTAGATGGAAGTATAGATACATTAATAGATGAAAGAATCAAAACATTTTAGAAAGCTAGAAGCTATTTAGTTCTTCATTGTGATCATATGTAATTTTAAGTAGGGAAAATTGAGGGAAACTGGTGTCTGTTATATTAACAAAACACTGAAATTGGAATTTGAGACCAAAGACTGGATTAGCGCTCCCATGGTTTTGGATATACTAGGAACAGTATCCAAAAAGAAATTAAAGCAGAAGAATCATTAACACATTAGGATGAAATACAATTGAAATGAAATAAAAATGAATAATGTAGGAGTGAGAAAAAGACAAATGAACTCTAATATGACTACAAGTAGCAATTAAAATCTTAAATAACTAGTTTATGGTTGACCATATGTAGTCTCTGAAGGTTCTGTGAAGCTTCTGACACTTCTGTTTGTTTATGTATACTTTGAAGCTTATATCAGGACTAGTTATAAAATTGAGCCCTTTGGATATGAATTTTCTAAATAATATTTAAAGGGACTTACTTATAAATTCTTAGAGTATGGCTTTTTTGGCTACTCTGTTGAAACTGAAGCTTCACAATGTGATCTTGTCTCTGTATATTTCAACTAAAGAAAATAATACAAATAAAAGTAGGGGTGAGAGTAGGGAGTGAGGAAATACATCTCTCATCATTATTTGAATTTTAGACACTTGCTAAATTCAAGGTAGATGGATGCATTTTGTGGTGTAAGCCTAACTTCAGACTTTTAAAATAAGTGCTGAGTTAGACATTAGTTTTTTTTTTGTTTTGAAATAAGTGCTGAGTTAGAAATTTTAAGACATTAACACAGGAACCTATTAAAGATTATTTTAATGCCTTTTTATTATTTACCCAAACAGTGTTAAACTATATTTCATCATTTTGTTTTTATGTACACTCTTTTCAGCCATCTGATTAAGAAGTAGAAAACATAAAAAAATAAAAAAGAAACAGAAAAATATCTGAGCATATTTGAACTCTGTGCCTTTATTAGGGGAAGGAAGATGTGTTGATACAAAAGGTTTCCTTACAATGGAGCTTCTATTTTCAAGCATGGAGGACTTCAGGCCCTTGTGTAATATATTTGTCATGGGACTCATTGGCAGACATGGCATTCAATCATGGCTCCATTATTTTCCTAGTGGAAAGTTTCATGGACAAATCCCTTTCTATTTTTTGGTAGAAATATTAAAAAAACAAGCTATTGTGAATTTTGCATGAGAAGGTTTCATAGTTTCATGTTATTTATTTAATAGTTATAGTTTGGTATCATATTTTTTATAGCCAGGAAGAAGGAGGAATTATTAATTTTATGGTGAGTTTTTAGAGAGCTTCTAACAAAGAATTTAACCAAGGGTTTCTGAGAACACTTATCTGTGTACCTAATTTTCCATCATGACCTTGACACCCTACTCTTTCAACCTAAATGTGCAGCCAGAAGCTACTTTAATATCTCATTTTCATATAATTTTGTGTCTACTGTTAAATCAATGGTCAATTAATTGTTATTTCTAAGCTTACAATTCAAGTAGCCAATTCTAAATTTTTCCTGAAAATTAAAATATTACTATACAAAAGAATAGCATTAAATAGAATTATATAAACACTTTCTCATATGATACATTAAGTTAGGTAAGGGATGAATTCCATAGCAGTGCCAAGCAATGTTTATAGTATACAATATGCATCATTGAATTTCTAGACATTTTCCTACAGTAAGCTTGGATCAGATATGCAGTACAAAAATTTCATCGTGTCACTTTTTTACTTTTCTGTTTTCACCATGGCATGACAGTTGTTTGCATTATTTTAAGTCAATGCCCTTCATATTCAAAACTGATGTCACTTAGAGCATTGCTTGCCTATATATAAAGACAGGTGACCCCCAGCCCTTTTCTCTTTGATTGTATTTATTACCATTTCCCTAATTCAAAAATATAAATACCATTTTGGGATCTATTGTTATTGAAAAATTATTACTGGATATTGAGCCACTCCAGATCATACAGAAACTGCTTATATATCAGATAACCAATTTGCCTCACAGATTTAAACTTTTGTATGTATGGCTTTTGTGATTATTATTCTTGACTTGTATATAATATGGAAGAATCATGAAAAATGCCACCAATACGAAGCTGTTACACTTGTAGATCTTGTACTTCTTTGTGTTGAAAGTTCACTTTGCAATCTCCTAGACTAATGTAGTTGGTATTTCAGCTGTTAATGCTCTCAGCAGGATCTAATAAAGACTCTTGCTGCCATTGACAAGGTTAAGACAGAGGCAAGGCAAAGCAAAAGGGTCATAGGAAAAGTAAACAGAATAAAGTTGTCAGAAAAGGGAAAAGGAAAAAGAAGAATAAGTAAATTCTTATTTGTGTTGAAGAAAGAAGTATTAATATATGTAAGATTTTTCAAATTTCTCATCCTTCTTTTATACCTAAATGTTATCGTGGGACTTTTGAGCCTTCTTATAAACACAAGCTGTCTGAGAAAAAAAAATAATGTATTTGGGAGTACAATATGCATTTTTAAAACTCTGCTTGCATAAAAATAGACACATAGACCAATGGAACAGAATAGAGAGCCCAGAAATAAACCCACATATACAACCAACTAATTTTCAATGAAGATGCCAAAAATAGGTAAAAGATAGACTTATTAATAAATGATGTTTGGAAAGCTGGATATCCATATGCAAAAAAATGACATTGAATCCTTTTCTTATGCTATACACAAAATTCATTTCAAACTGGATTAAAAACTTAAACATAAGAGTTGAAATCATAAAACTCATAGAAGAAAATATAGGGGGAAGCTCTTTGACATTGATCTAGGCAATTATGTTTTGGAATTGAAACCAAAAATCCATGCAAAAACCCCAAAATAAGCAACTGATACTATATCAAATGTAAGTTTCTGCATAGCATAGAAATACTCAACAAAATGAAAAGACAACCTCTTGAAGGGGAGGAAATATCTGTAAATATCCCATATATCAGATAAGGGATTAATACTCAAAATACATAAGGAACTCATACAATTCAACAACAAAAAACCCAACATCCCAATTAAAAAATGAGCAAATGACCTGAATAAACCTTTTCCAAAGGATATACAAATAGCCAACAAATACATGAAAAGATGCTGAATATCGAAAATCGCCAGGTAAATGTAAATCAAAATCACAATGAGATATCACCTCACACCTATTAAGATGGCTATTATCAAGACAGTATAACAAGTGTTGGCAAGGGTGTGAAGAAAAGGGAACCCTAGTACACTGTTGATGAAAATGTAAATTGGTACAGCCCTTATGGAAAACAGTATGGAGGTTCCTGAAAAAATTAAAAATAGAACTACCATATCACCCAGTAATTCCTCTTCTAGGTATATACCCAAAGAAAATGAAATCAGCATGCTGTAGAGATATGTACACTCTCATGTTTACTGCAACATTACTCACAATAGCCAAGTATTGGAAACAACCTGAGTGTCTAATGGTGAATGAATGGATAAAAAAATTGTGAGATATGCACACACACACACACACACACACAGGAATATTATTAATATTCAGCCTTTAAAAAGGAGATTCTGCCTTTTGTGACAACATGAATGAAACTGGAAGACATTATGCTAAGTGAAATAAGCCAGACACAGAAAGAAAAATACTGCACGATTTCACTTACATGTAGAATTAAATGTATTTTGAACACATAGAAACAAAGAGTAGAATGGTGATTAGGGGTGGGCTAGGGAGGGGGTGGAAATGGGGTTAGGATGATATAGGTCAAAAAGTACAAAGGTGCAGTTATGTAGGATGAACAAGTCTAGAGATCTCATGTACAGAGTAAGGACTATAGTTAATAACATTAACTATACTGGAAATTTGTTCAGAGCATAGTCTTTTGGTTGTCTTACCACACATACAATAAGAGGTAACTAAATGAGGTGAGGATATTTTAATTTGCTTGACTGTAGTAATCATTTCATTTGTATATGTCTATCAAAACATCACATTGTACACCTAAATATATACAATAAAAAATAATAAATAAAATTGTAGTTTTGAGCAGAAATATTCATATTCAATAAATAGTTCAATTTCTAAATTGAAAATTGAAAATGTAGAATACTATGCTAACTGTAATAGAGGATACAAAGTTTTATAAGAAATGTTTTCTATTCTCTAAAAACTAGAATTTAACCAGGGAATTAAGATGGGCAGTTGCAGTACAAGCAGAATTTTCTACAAACTACTGTATAAGACTGGATTTTATCCCCCTGCTATAAGACAGTGCCTGCAAATTCTTCTAGTCACGCACAAATCAATAATAATAATATTTGCAGAGTTTCCTGAGTTAAAATGGAAGGGAATTTATAATTAGCAGGAGATATATATATATTCTTCATTTATATTATATAATAAAGTATTACAATTTTAATAATATAGAATATAAATTATTAGGTCTAAAAATTGAATTCATATGAAACTTCTAAATAAAGTCTTGTTACTAGTTCATTTATAAACTTGAGCTTGATTTTTATGAACATAAAATTTTTATGTCAGGTGCAGTGATTTTAAAATATCGGCACGGATCCTTTGACACACCTTCCTTCAAAAAGTGGAGCCTAATTCTTCTCCTCTTGAATGTGGGGTGAACTTAGTTGTTTACATCTAATGAAAAAATATGGCAAAGGAGATGGTGTGTGACTCAGAAGACTAAATCATAAAAGATACTATGTCCTACTCCATGCTTTCTCTATTAGTTTGCTTGCTCTGGGGGAAGTCATCTGCCAAGTCAGGAAGACAATCAGTCCTTTCAAAAGAACCACCTGCCAAGGAACTGAGGCCTTCTGTTAATATCCAGTAAGAAACTTAGGCCTCTGCCAACAGTCATGTGAGTGAGCCAACTTAGAATGGAATTATCCAGCTCCAGCTAAGCCTTTGGATAACTGCAACCCCAGCTGACCTCTTGACTGTAACATCATGGAAATCTCTGAGCCACAATCTCTCAGCTAACCTACTTCTGAATTTCTTACACGAATCAATTGTAAAATAATAAATGTTTATTCTTTTAAAGACTTTATAGTTTAGAATGATTTATTAAGTAACAATAGGTCATCAATACGTCAGGTTTGTTTTTTGGGTTTTTGTTTGTTTGTTTGATTATTTTGTTTTTTTAAGTTGGGACTTACTCTATTGCCCAGGCTGGAGTGCAGTAGCAGGACCATAGCTCACTGCAACCTCGACTTCTTGAACTTGAGTGATCCTCCTACCTCAGCCTCTGGAGTAGCTGGGACTCCAGACGCACGCCACCATGCCCAGCTATTATATCAGTTTTTAATGATGATGTTTTTTAAGTCTTCATAGTCTGCAATAACAAATAACTTTGGCTGAGTGATTGATAAAAATGTAAAACAATTTTTATAGCCATCAAACATTTCTAACAGTTGAAAGATTCTGTGCAAAATTTTTTCCCATTTCTTTTCTTGACAAATGTAATACTCATATTGTGTGTGAATGAAAATGTGAAAGGACTTCAAATCTAATTGAATTTTTATATCATTCTATATTTCAAAATAATGATGAAACTCTACAGCAGCCACCCTGCTGCTGGTAGAATATCAATAAAAAAGGCACACCAACAAAAAATGGATAGAAATATCTGGTGTATATGTAGTCTGGATTTGGGAGCCTCCACTCAAGATCAGCTATACCTTTGTGTCATGCTTTTTAAGCACCTACATCATGAGTCTCTTGTCCTCAGTAGACAGAAGTGTGCACTGTAACTCACTGTTTAAGTACTTTTTCAAAGAATAAAATTCCTCCTGCATGCCCCTGCTATCTTGACTACAGAACAGTGTTATCAGACCCTACTCAAACTCCAAAGGCTTTAGATGAAGTTTATGACAAAAAGGAACCCACAGGCTGTAGCGACCTCAGCCCCAACCATGGTGATCAATGTCTCTGTTCTCTCCCATTATCCTTTAATAGCATACTAGTTTGCCACAGCACATGACTTGGGGAACTTTGCTTAGAAATTCAGAAAGCAGGGAACTCTCTTTGTATTAGTCTGCTCAAGCTGCCATAATAAAATACCACGGACTGGGTTGCTTAAGCAACAGACATTTATTTTCTTATAGTTATGGAGTCTGGAGGTCTGAGATCAGGATGCCAGCATGGTCAGTTTCCAGTGAGGGCTCCCTGCCTTATAAAAGGTCATCATCTTGCTGTGTGCTCACGTGGCCTTTCCTTGGTATGTGTACATGGTAAGAGAGAGAAAGTGAGCTGATGTTCCTTCTTATAAAGACATTAATCCTATTGAATCAGGGGCTCACTCTTATGACCTCATTTAACCTTAACTATTTTCTTAGAAGGTCCGTTGCCAAATACAGTTACACTGAGGTTTGCAGCTTTGTCTAAGTCTATTTGGACTACTGTAACAAAATAACATAAACAGAGTAGGTTATAAATAATAAAAATTTATTTCTTATAGTTCTGGAGGCCGAGAAGTCCAAGATCAAGGTACCAGCAGATTTGGTGTTTATTGAGAACCTGCTTTCTGGTTTATAAATGGGGCCTTCTGGCTGTGTCCTCACATGGTGGTAGGGGCAAGGGATCTCTCTCAGGCCTCTTTCATAAGGGCACTAATCCCATTCATGAGGGCTCCATCTTCATGACCTAATTATTAATACCTCCCAAAGGTCTACGTCAAATACCATCCCCTTACGGATTACAATTTCAACATATGAATTAAGAGAGTGCATAAAAATTAAGTTTAAAATAGGCTTCTTGGATGATAATGGGAAGTTTATTGGAGGAGAAGATTTTAAATTTAGCACTATAGAGGTAGAAAGAGATATTATTAATAGCATGATAAAATGGAGATATATATGAATCATAGCTTTTTCTTCTGCTCCCTATAAAAATTTGGGCATCTTTCTTGACTTCTATAAGTATTTAAAGCTATAATCACTGCTTTAGCTGCATCTTCCATATTTTGATATATTGTATTTTCATTATTATTTAATTTTAAATATTTCAAAATTTCCCTTGTGATTTCTTCTCTAACTCTTGTATTATTTATAATTACAGTGTTTAATTTTCAAATATTTGGGGTTTTCTTAGATATCTTATTGTCATTGATTTCTGATGCAATTCTGTTGTTGTCAGATGATACAGTATTATGATTTTATTCTTTCACATTTATTGAGATCTGTTTTCTACCCCAGCATGTGACCTAAGTATAGAAAGTATAAATTGATTAGTATACATACCAAGTACAATTGAAAATAATGTGAATTCTGCAGTTACAGTGTATTATGTTCCATAAACATCAATTAGGTCAAGGAATTTTATGGTAATGCTGAGATAATCCATGCCATTGCTGATTTTTTGGCTACTTCTATTAATTCCCAAGATAGAAGTATTAATATCTCCTACTATCATTATATAATTACCTATTTCTCTGTTTAATTCTGCCAATTTTTGCTTTATGTACTTTGAGTCTTCATTGTAAGACACATAGACATTTATGATTTCTATTTCTTCTTGATGAATTAACCCTTTATTATTATGAAATGTCCCTCTTTTCTCTTATTTTGTTTTGTCTGATATTAATGTCAACCTTTTGTGCCTACTTGCGTGTTATTTCTTTTTTCACTGTCTGCTTTCAACCTGTGTCTTCATATTAAAAGCGTATCTCTTTTAGACAATCTTTAGTAGATCTTGCTTTTTTGTCCATTTTGATAATCTCTACCTTGTTATTTGAATGTTTAAGTCATTAACATTTACTTTAATTATTGATTAATGGCATTGATTATTGTTACTTAGATCTACCACTTTATTAATTGTTTTCGGCTCTATTTTGTTATATACCCTCAGTTTTTTTCTTCCTCTGTTTATTTTTCCCTGTCTTCTTTTGGATTATTTACATATAGTTTACAATCCATTTTAATTTATATATTGGATTTTTGGTTGAATATTTTTGCATTATATGTTTAGTTCCTCTAGGAATTTCAATACACATCCTTAACTTTTAGCAATCTACTTAGTGTTGATTTTATAACATTTCATGTAAAATACAGAAATCACACAGCTATATAGGTCATTTACCCTCCTGCTCCTACAAGCCTTTATGATATAATTTTCATTCATGACATATGTTTTGGATTATATTGTGGGCATCACAAATGTTGTGATACTCTGAATTTTGTTGGAAGAATGCCAATGTTTTTGTTTTAGCAAGCCATTAACATCTACTTGGCTTTTGTTTATTCTGGAGTCCTCGAGTATGTTTTTTTTTAATTTGGTCAAATGTTAGTCAGATATTAGGATCTTACTCCAGCATATTGGCTAGTTGACTTCTTTAGGCCTTCATTTCTTTTCTGAAAATTAGGATAAAAATAATATTTACATCATAATATTGTTAATAGGACTAAATATGAAAATTTGTTTAAAGGACTTCGCATGATTTGACATATAGCAAACAGCATACATTAGCTATGTTGCTATAATTAACGGTCAATAGAATTCACCTTATAAGTTGTTTTCAAGAATAAAATAAATGATAATACATATGTAGAGAATTTAGCTTAGTGCCTACCACATTTTAAGGGCTCAGTAAATGACAGCATTTATGTTATTCAAGATGAATAATCTTCTTTTAGATGGTGATACAAATGAGACCTTTCAAACAGGTGGTAACAGCATGCACCAAAGATAAGAACTAGAAGTAACTAAGTCCTATTCAGAAGTAGTGTCTATTATATTTGAAGTACAGAATTCTCAAAGAGAATAATGGGAGATGTGGAGAATATAGAAAGGAAATCGAGATAACAAAAGATTGGATGAAAGTATAAGTTTTTTATCAGCATCCCACCATCCAAACTGAAGAGTGCCCCTGAACTGGTCTAGTTCTCTCTAGAAAAAACATTCATTAGACACATATTTATTGAAATCCTATAATGCACCAGACATTCTTCTAAGGCCTTGATATAGAATGGTAAAGAAAGCTGACATGATCTCAACTTTCATAGAGCCTTGGAGAGCTCTCAACCAAATTTACAAAAGCATTTATAATATACCTACCAATCTTGGACTTTCTACTAGGGTCTTTATTTAACTTAAAACAATGCAAGCAGTGTCACGTTACTCTCCAACTTCTATTCTATTTATTTGTCAGTGTCAAATAGAAGTGGAGATAGTGGGCAACCTTGTTTGGTTCCAGTTCTAAGTGGGAATGCTTTCAGTTTTTGCCATTCAGGATGATGTTGGCTGTGGGTTTGTCATATATGGCTTGTATTATTTTTAGGTAAGCCCCATCTATGCCTATTTTGTTAAGAGTTCTTATCATAAAAGGATGTTGAATTTTGTCAAATGCTTTTTCTGCATCTATTGAGAAGATCATATGGTCTTTGTTTTTGCTTCTATTTATGTGGTGAATTACATTTATATATTTGCATATGTTGAACCATCCCTGCATCTCTGGGATGAAGCCCACTTGGTCGTGATGGATTATTTTCTTCATAAGCACCTGAATTCAGTTTGCTAGGATTTTTTTGAGAATTTTTGCATCTATATTCATAAGGAATATTGGTCTGTAGTTTCCTTTTTTTGTTGTGTCCTTTCCTGGTTTTGGTATCAGGGTTATGTTGGCTTTATAAAATGTGTTGGGGAGGATTCCATCCTTCTCGATGTTGTGGAATCATTTCTGCAGGATAGGCACCAGTTCTTCTTTGCAGGTGTGATAAAATTCGGGAGTGAAACCTTAGGAAGGTTTTTTATTGCTGTTTCAATTTCAGTTCTTGATATTGGTCTTTTCAGGAATTTTATTTCTTCTTGGTTGAGCCTAGGGAGGCAGTGCGTTTCTAAAAATTTGTCCATTTCCTCCACATTTTCCAGTGTGTGTGCATAAGGGTTCCAGTATTGTTTGTTGGAAAGACTACCCTTTCTTAATTGAATTGCATTTTTATCTTTGTCAAAAATCAGTTGACCAAACTTTTTAGGTATATTTTTGGACTGTCTAGTCTTTTTCATTGATCAATATGTATGTCTGTCCATTTGCAAATGCAACATTATCTTGATTAGTGTAATTTTATTGAAAGATTTATTGAAATAATTTCTCTAACTTTATTTGTATTTGTAGAATTAGTTTGTCATGATTTATTTTTTTTAAAAAAATATGCTGGCAATTCAATTGGGATCACATTTAACCTATACATTAATTTGGAGAGAGTTGTCATTTTAACAATATTGCATCTTCTAATCTAGGGAAAATCTCTGTTGTCCTAGTTTGGCCTTAATCTTACATATTCCCTGTGCCCCCAGGGTCTTGGAAGTGGGAATTCTCAGTGATTTTCCTCCTCACTCAGTGGTGAGGGATTTTTAATGGGCTCAGCCCTAAACATTTACTTGACTCCCAAGATAGATGGTGTTGTCATGATCCCTTCCTCCAGCTACAATGGGTGACTATGACTTGAAGGCACCGGGGTTTGCTGCCCTTTTCCCAGCAGCTTAAGGTTTCTGTTCCCTAGGGGAAATTAAGGAGAAGACTCCAGGTGTAACTTTGCCCCTTTTCCTCAGCATATGTTTCTCCCCTCCACAACGTCTGCACCACACAAGACATTTTTATGTCACCTTCCTTGCCTCTGATCTTTCTTTTGATCTCCCATTGTGCAAGAAAGCCTGTGAATGAGGACAATTTCCCCTTGGTTCTATGTCGATGTATATCACACTTGCCCATATTCAGGCTTTACTAAATTATTATCAAGGTCAACACAATTCTTCTTTGCAACTCCGTCATGACATAAGTCTCTTATTTTCATGCTCTGCCCCAGGTAAGCAAGCATATGTGTTCTAGCTCCCCTTGAAGGTTTACTTTCTGTAGATTTCAGGCCACTTGGGTGCTCTGAGACCTCAGTTATCAAGAAGGGTTCAGGAGAACTCACAGTTTTATAGGTTAACTAGCTTTTACTTTTTATTCAATTGGGAGCAACACTCTCTCCAGCTTTCTACAGTAGGTGATACACTTAGTTATTTTTTTTTATTTCAGCATAATATGGGGGTTTAGGTTACATGTGTTGCCCTTGTCCCCCCGCTCCCCCTCAGTCCAGGTTTCAAATATGTCCATCCTATTGCGTGGTGCGCATTGCACTCTTTGTGTATGCATATACCTGTCACCTCCTCTCTCCTCCCCCTCCCCCCTGCTCAACATCCAATAGATGTTATTCTTATATGTGCACTTATGTGTTGATCTGTTAATACCAATTTGATGGTGAGTACATGTGGTGCTTGTTTTTCCATTCTTGGGATACCTCGCTTAGTAGAATGTGTTCTAGCCCTTTCCAGGAGTATATAAGAGGTGCTATGTCACCATTGTTTCTTAAAGCTGAATAGTA